>JBBMOC010000800.1:0-19485 GCA_037975185.1 Centropyge bicolor
ATGTTTATAGTTTTAGCCATTATATTAGAAAATATATATAAAAATATAGAAAATACAGACTAACAGTTAACGTCTGTGATTTGGCACTAAATAAATAAAACAGATTTGAATTGAACTGAATTCAATGTTTCAATTGTTTCCTGGTCACCATTTTCCAGACTTTACAATAAACAAGCTCCTGTTTTAATGAGCACAAATGAAAGTAATCAACAGTGGTGACAACACTGATTACTTTAAAAAAGAGCAACAACACTTTATGCTTTTATTTTTATAGCAGATAAATGTTGTAGATGTTTTTTTGGATGATTACATTCAGAGATTCTTCCTGTTGGATAAAGTGAGGTTTGAGCTTCACGGCCCAACTTGACCATGACTTGCTGAGCGGCTCTGTGCTGAGCTGCTTTACAAAAGAAATTGGCTTAACCACTGCTGATGCTTTAAAGCCCTGATCTGATGACGCTCACATGCAAATGCACACACACAAGAGCTGCACCTTAAGTACGATGATGCAACCCAGACTGAAATAATCAGTCTATAAAGAGTCTATAAGAGGTAGAACACACACAAGAACTCTCCCACACACACTCAAACTTCATCTGTGTTTCTGTACATGTGGCCGTTAGAGCTCCTCCAGGGAGGAAATGGGGGGAGAGTCATGAAGACAGATGGAGGAGAGATAGAAGGAGGAAGTGAGGGAAGTGGAGACAACAAGAAGGAGTTTGTTTTTGTCTAAATGTGCTTGTCATATAAATACTTGTGACAGCATCTCCTTGTGTATCACATGCTCGTATTTGTGATGCATGTGTGTGTGTGTCAGAGTGTGTGTGTGTGTGTGTGTGTGTGTGTGTGTGTGTGTGTGCTGCAGGGGTTCCACCATCAGACTCTCCATGAGAATATCTGACATCATTTCCTGTCCCACTCACACACTGCTCTCATTCCCACAGGCTGCAGACATCTGGACACACACACACACACAGACAGGAAATACTTGTTGGGATTCTCATGATGTCAACACAGCAGTTGTCACCATATTTCCAGAGAGAATCAGTTCTGCATTTTGCTTTTAAAGGCCGACTACGAACCGTCTGACACTAATGACCTCAGCCAGGTCTCCTGAGTGAGAAAACATGTTTGTTAGTGATGTGAGTGGACGGATCCTTTAAAGTCATGGTGCCTCTGGTGTGACGGGTGGTCCAGGATGTGTTTAGTGTAGCTGGTGGCTGGTTGGCCAAATAAGGAGAGAGCTCAGACGGGTACAGCAGAGACTGTGAACCAGGACAGCTTCATGGTGCTTTAGTATCTGTGTGTAGTATCTGTGTGTAGTATCTGTGTGTAGTACCTGTGTGTAGTACCTGTGTGTAGTACCTGTGTGTAGTATCTGTGTGTAGTATCTGTGTGTAGTACCTGTGTGTAGTATCTGTGTGTAGTATCTGTGTGTAGTACCTGTGTGTAGTATCTGTGTGTAGTACCTGTGTGTAGTATCTATGTGTAGTACCTGTGTGTAGTACCTGTGTGTAGTATCTGTGTGCAGTATCTGTGTGCAGTACCTGTGTGTAGTACCTGTGTGTAGTATCTGTGTGTAGTATCTGTGTGCAGTATCTGTGTGTAGTATCTGTGTGCAGTATCTTTGTGTAGTATCTGTGCTCCTCATGGCACCAGTGGATCTGTGCCATCACTAATGTAAACATTGTGTATACGGAAAATCTAATTAATCGTCATCCCTTGTCTTTAAAAGCAGCCTCAAACATTTCTTTTTACTTTGTCTTCTCAGTTTTTTTCCATCCACCTCATTTCTATTTGTGTCTTATTTGGATCATACGAGCTCCATAGATACTGTTTATCTTCTGTTGCTGCTGCAGTGTGTGTGTGCGTGTGTGCGTGTGTGTGTGTGTGTGTGTGTGTGTGTGTGTGTGTGTGTGTGCTTCCTGTAGATATCATCACATGCTTGAGAGCCATCTTCCTTCTCTTGATCCCTCACAGACACATCGAGTACTCTGCCATAGTTGTGAGGACCCTGAGTAGTAATATAAGATACTTTCACCATAGCCTCCATCTCTAACCTCCACAATGACACTGATAACCCCGAGTCTTAATATTCAAACAGGCGAAGGCAGTTTGAAGAAGTTGGGGACGGGACAAAATGTCCTCACTTTCAAGGTCTTGAACTTAAAACGGTCCTCACTAAGATAGAAGCACAAGAGCAGATACACACACACACGGTCATTAGATTAGAACAGGGAAGCAGCAGCATCCGGTGCATTTATCTGAGCAGGGCCAGCTCCCAGCCTCATCTCCATATGTTATATATGTGTGTGCGTGCGTGTGTGTGAGAGAGACAGAGACAGAGACAGAGAGAGAGAGAGAGCCTCATCTCCATATGTTATATATATGTGTGTGTGTGTGTGTGTGTGTGTGTGTGTGAGAGAGAGAGAGAGAGAGAGAGAGAGTGCCTCACCTCCATATGTTATATATGTGTGTGTGTGTGTGTGTGTGTGTGTGTGTGTGTATGAGAGAGAGAGAGAGAGAGAGCCTCATCTCCATATGATATATATGTTTGTGTGTGTGTTGTGTGTGTGTGTGTGTGTGTGTGACAGAGAGCGAGCGAGCGAGCGAGAGAGAGAGCTAAAAAAGAATTCAGTTTAGTTGTTGTATTTTATGAGCTCCAGAAAAATGTTCCTCTTTCATCTCTCTCTCTCTCCCTGACACACACACACACACACACACACACACACACACACACACACACACACACACACACACTCTACATGCATTATTTCTTTCATTATAGTTTCTGCTGTCCTGTCAAACGTGTGAGTTCCGGTCACTCGAGCCAAAAACACTTGATTTGGACGTCGTCTCATTAGATCAATCAATGGGTTGATCCACGTAAAAATGACAAGTTTGACAATCAATGAATAAAAAACATTCAACTTCTCAAGTCTAATAATTTGCTGCCCGTCTCTGTTTTACATAACTGAGTCTTGAATGTGTTTGTTGAATGTTGGATTATTGGTCGACAATATGAGCAACATGAACGTGTTACTGCTATATTATTTTCTGACATTTTAATGAGCGAGCACTTCATTGCATGGATTGTTTAGAGATAAATCGAGAGTGAAAATAACCATTAGTATCATCATCAATACTTCAACTACTAACTGCCGACTGTCCACATCACTGCTCTGTGCCTATATGTATGCACCAGCAGATGTATGGACGAGATGATGCTTGGTGATACTGGACGTGAGATCACACTTTTCTAACTGCCAAATGACACGCCGGGGATTGTGGGAATTCATCACATTCCACCGCCCGCTGTCACTTCCCCCTGCCCCCCCCCTCTGTCCCTCTCCTCTCTCTTCATCCAAAGATAGATGAAGAGAGACTCGCTCTGTCCTGGAACAGCTGTCACGCCAGCGGCTCGCTCGCTCCCTCGCTCTCTTTCACACATAATGGTTTTATATATAGACGTGAAGCAGATTACGTGTGATGTAACATCCTCTGAACGGACGCCGAGAGGCCAGAATGTTGGACCAGTGTCAGAAAGGTCGACGGCAACAAACCTAAACATCAACGTGTTGCTGCTTTAGTGATGTGGGATTGTGTCTATACCAGCCTCAACATGGACGCTCGTATGTGTTTGACACATTGTGGCTGGATTCTTGATAGGAGCTGATGACAGTGATGGACTGATGCAATATGAGACTTTACCTGGAAATCCACAGTGTAGAGACATGGAGTCACAGGTAGCAGGAGAAGGAGCAGAGAGTGTTTGTCGTTGGTTATTTTAGAAGCAGAGTGAAGTCGTCATCTGTCAACGTCTCTGTTTAGGAGGAGGTGACAGAAACAGAGGTGAAAAGTAACTGATTTACACCATTAAAATTTGAGATATTTGTACTTTGAGTATTTCTATGTTGTCCAGATTTATACTTCAATTGTACTACGTTTTATAAAGCATCAGATTTCCAACATATTACACTTTTCTTAAGGCGGTATTTAGATTTTTTTGGTCAAAACTGTACATGCAAAACAAGAGTTTATAAGATATGATGTATTTAAATTTGTTCAGTGTCAGAGAATCAAAATAGTAAACTTGATGTCATTTGGTGTTTGGAGTACTTTTACCACTGAAGTAAAATATATTTTAAAAAGTTACTGCTTCTTTATCTTGGTAAACAAAGACGTTCAGTTTACAATGATATAAAACAGAAAAAAAAATCTTCAAAAAAAAAAAACGAACAAGAAGCAGGAACTAGGTCATTTTTGTCATTTTTGCTGGAACATATGTTAATGAATTGTCGCTGACTTTTGAACAGATTAAACAAACCAGATGAGCTCGATTCAAAATGCTTCAGGAAAAAATAGTAAAACAGGACTTTGTTATTTGTTCATCTGTTAATAATCGAGTTGAATGTGCAGTGAAACAGGTCTGATCTGTGACGGAGACGGAGCAGCGGTTGATTTTGGTCAGTGTGGTTGTGAAAGACAGAAGAAGAAGAGTTTTTGAGAAGCGGCTGAGTCTGCAGTCGTCTCTGTGATAAACTGAGGTTTTCAGCTCAGCAGCAGGAGGAGGAGGATTCTACAGGGAGCTGCACATCGCTCATTAAAAAACAATGGCGTCACCTCCGACTGTCAGACCTCAGAGGCTTTTAAGTTTCATGAGATTTGATAAACAACACATAGAGCAGGGTTGAGAAGACAATTACAGGCTGAACGGCTTCTGTCAGATTTTACATCAGTATAAATAGCTCTTATTTTGCTGAACGGCCAAACCACTACAAAACACTGCGAGACTGACTGAGAAGCAAAAACAGCATCTGTAAGTAAAACTGTGGTTCTTGGTCAATTTGAAAAAACAACACGATGTCGAACTGACCGAAAAGCTTTTAAGCCACAAATCACATCATGAAGCAAAAAGAGCTTTGCTGCTGAGTTTGGTTTTTGAAGTGGGCGAAGTCAGAGCGTGGTAATAAATGAAGTTGAAGCAGAGCGGCTCTGTTTGTTAGTGTTGCCTCGCAGCAGGAAAGTCCACATTTCAGAGCCAGAGTCAGGGCCGAGCAGAGCCTGGTTTTCATGTTTCCACCCACGGCTGGACGACATGAATGTTTGAGTGGCCTCGCTGCTGAGACGTCCTCAGAGCTGTCCCCAGGTGCTGCGCCGCCGCCGCCGCCCACGAGCTCAGAACAGGCTGAATCCACAGGAAAACGTTCTCATCTTCGTATCAAAGAATCAAAGCAGGATCAGAATCAGAATGGCCTTTATTGTCATGATACAGGATGTACAACGAGATTGGAGAGCTTCTCCTTTCAGTGCAGTAGTCAAGTTAAAAAGTATACAAAAAATGTATAAGTAAAAAAGTCAGTTAAAGAAGTTGCAAGGAGGCTTTAAATATACAAGATATATCCAAGATGAGATGCAGACTTGTGCACAGCACAAAAGGTAGATGGTAAAAAAATAGTCCAGATTTCTGTGCAATATTATGTTCACATAATATTGTGCATATTATTCTGTGCAATATTATGTTCACATAATATTGCACAGCAGCAGATATGTATTGCACAGACACCAGAGTATGTATTAATTTTTTTTATATACAGATGAGTAAAAGTCACATATGAATATATTGCACATGAGTTGTTAAATAAATAAATATGTTTTGAGGTAGTTACTGAGGCAGTGATGGAAATATTGCACATTTGCATTACAGTAATGAGCGGGCTCGTTGTGTGTCTGAGTTCAGGGTGCTGATGGATGTTTCTCAGAATGTCAGAATAGGACAAAGTGAAAGGTCAGTGTTTGTGTTTATCAGCTGCAGAACTGGAAGAAAGAGAGTTAAGTTTGCATCATGTTACATCATAGCTTCGCTCCTTCTGTTAGTCAGTGAATTAAAGACATGATCAGGAATCTTCAGCGTTGGATTTTATGATGCAATATTTGATGTATCTGAACCTCGGCCGAACGATCGGATCAGCGTCGTTGACATGTTTAATCCCAACCTTTACCACAACACACTAATCCTTAAACAGCCTTTTGAGAGAAACTCAGTTTGATCCTGACAAAGACAAATGCACACACACACACACACACACACACACACACACACACACACACACACACACACACACNACACACACACACACACACACACACACACACACACACACACACACACAGCTGGTCTCTCTCTATAACGGTCATCTAACGACTTCCCTCCCTATAGATGTTATCAGAGAGGTCTCACATACAGCGAGTAATAGCTAGTGTGTGTGTGTGTGTGTGTGTGTGTGTGTGTGTGTGTGTGTTTGCTAAAGTGCGCCCAGGCTGGATAACAGGAGGAACAAGAATCTGGTTGTTGAACGCAATCAAACACGAAGCAGATTCATTCATATGACTAACTGCCACTTGTTGAATCATATTACTGTTTGCCCTGTGGTCTGTGTGTGTGTGTGTGTGTGTGTGTGTGTGTGTGAGTGTGTGTGTGTGTGTGTGTGTTGTGTGAGAGTATAAGAACAGTCAAGAAGCCCTCGCTCTCTCTGCTCCTTGAGGTTTGATGTTTTTTTTCCTACTGTCCTCATTACATACACTTACACACACACACACACACACTCTCTCTTTAACACACACACACACACACATTCACACATGCTCTTTCTCACTCAGCTCGGCAGCACTCTGACTGAATGCTAATTACATCCTATAGCTCTGTTGCTGGGTAGAGCCGCAGCTTCAATGGCGTCAAATTCCTTCACGTTTCCCTTTAACATAGAAGAACAATGGAGCGTTTAATAGGAGTCAGTGGTTGACAAAGCTGGGGAGGGGGACGTTATAGGATGGAGGGAGGAGGAGGAGGAAGAGAGTAGAGGAGGAGATGAAGACCTATAAACCTGCAGTGATGAAAACATCTCATTAATTAAAGCTGTTTTTACTTCTTCCAATGTTGATGAACCAATCAGAACGGACTCAGAACTCCTCTTTGTTTTCATACACAAACGCTGATGATGTCGTGGTTCTACAACTCGTCTGCCAATCACAGACACTGCTGGACTGTGACATCGTCCTTTGACTCTCTACTGATGAGGCCGTATGTCCGTGTATGTTAGCCCCCGGGGCTCGACAGCACCAGGCTGCGCAGTGATTTCAGCACAGAGGTCAAAACTGCAGCCTCAGCAAAAAGAGTTAATTAGCTTTAAAGAGAATCTATCGAGTTTCTCATGTTGGTTTTATCCCGCTTTGGCCAATTAAGTTCAATTAAAATCAAAACATTCATGAAGAGCTTTATTAGCATTTCTGTTTAGTTTGTGACAGAAGTTAATCTTTGAAACATCTCAGAACCATCAGAAGAAACTGTCTGAAAAAGAAAAGAATAATAGATTTAGTTGTCAATCACTTTGCAGCAGTTTCATTTTCTGAGTGTAGTGTTGATGAATAATTGATAATAATTGATTTGTTAATTAATGCTAACATCAGTGTTCACTGTAGTGTTGAGCATTACTGGTTCTGAGCAGCAAGTGAAAGGCTTTAATGACCTGGATATGTTGAGCCACTGATGACAGAGAGGAGCAAAGTGGTGTTTTATTGTAAGTAATTGAGGATTGTCACCTGAATTATGTCTGACATGAAATAATCAGATGAGTTACAATTGAATAAAACTGAGAATTAGACGGAGAGAAGAGCAGAAAAACGATGTGAAAAGAGAAAACGTGGCCTTGTAACCGACGTCTGATGGCACAATGGGAACTGTTAGCATCTACTGACACAAGAGAGAATGTGAATGAGACACAGAGAGGAAGAAATACACAGTCCACACACACACACACACACACACACACACACACACACACACACATTGAACCATGAATTGGAGCGTGGTGGAGCTCAGGGAGCCATTGGTTAGAGTGAGAGTGGGCAGGACAGAGGGGCATTGTGGGTCTGAGCTGCACGCTGGCACTGCTTCAAACACACACACACACACACACACACACACACACACACACACACACACACACACACACACAGAGCATTGACAAAGGATACACATGCAGACAGCCACTCACGTGTAATTACGAATTGTAGAAGTATTAATTATGCTGCTGCAGAGTCAGAGGAGTCAGGGATCAGACCACAGCTGCAGACACTCGTTAGGCTTCTGTCCAGGATGCAAACAAAAGTCACATTTCAATCTATTAACACACATTTAACACATCCAAATGCAAACTGGAGCTTCATGTCCTCGAGGTCTGTTTGTGGCATGTTTGAAATAAAAGTTTAGAGTTGACACATTTGAACCAGGTTATGAGCTCGACTGAGTCATATTCTAACCAGGTTTAAATGTGATTTGAATCCACTTTGTTTCCATATAATCAAATGGAAGCAGCAAGTACAACATATTTTGAGTAAAATCACTGAGAATGATAAAAAAAATTACTCATTCACTCAGTAATTGTCAACATAAAAGTCAAATCTCTGACCACAAACCTCTTCAGATCCCAGAGATCTCCCACTGGATCCAGTCGGTCCTGCTTCATGGGATCGAAGCCCGTTCACCAGCTCTTCAGTGATTTAACAAGCCTTTTTCTCTAAATCTGGAAATATCTGTTCACTTAGCTGCTGATGGGAACCATTAAAGTTTCATGCTGTCAAATTTAAAGCAGCCTTTTATTGAAAAGTCCTCACATTTAGCTTCAGTGGAGCCGAAGGATCATTTTGAAGTTAAACATTTATTAAACCACTTGACCTCAGTTATCGGAACTTTTAAAAAAATCTTTTCTATGTTCTTCATTTTTAATGGCCAAAAGGCCTCGAGCGAGCCGACGTCTGTCCAGTGATGTACTTCCTGTTTTCAGTGAGGGACAGCTGACGACATGTTATTGCATCATAACATCTTTAAAGCATTTTAAATTGAGCTCATCTTGTTTGTTTAATCTGGTCAAAACTCAGCGACAATTCATTAACATATGTTCCAGCAAAAACGACCTAGTTTCTGCTTCTTGTTCTTCTTTTTTGAGTTTTTTTTTTCTGTTTTATATCATTATAAACTGAACATCTTTGTGTTTGAGCAGGTTGGACAAATCAAGATATCTGAACTTTTCACTTTGACTCATGATTGTTAAAAAATCATAGGGCCAATACTAAAATTATTACAAATATTTCCCAACATTTTATAGATCAAACAGTGAATTAATTGATAAAGTATATCGATAATGAAAGTGTCTGGACAAGTTTGTTATGTTTTCATGTGTCTCAGCCTTCGTTTAGATTTTATGCTCTTTAACTGAATTTGCGTTCATTCAAAACAACTTGTTTTCATGGACGAAGATCAGATTTTGCTGCTTGTGACTCAGCAAACAAACAGCGTCTCCACACACTGAGGCCGTCGCTCTGATTCTGACAGTGAGGTTTTATGTAGCTTTTATTGGCGCCCAGCTCCTAAAAGTCTGCAGGCGTTATCTCGAGGACAGAGAGCTCGTCCAAAACGTCCAACAAAGAGCAGAAGTTACAGACATGAACAATGAGGCGGCGGAGAACAGGTTTGACAGTGTTTTGTCATCGAGACTTTAAACCTGGATCCAGAACAAAGACCTCATCCACCTGTTAATACCAGTAAACCAGTATGATACCAGATGATATTTGAACAACAAACAGCTTTAATCTCTAATTCAGTTTCATTTAAAAACTCGATCCAATAACATCTATATCAAACAGGACTTGTCTGATATTAAAGTCATTATGATTTTATAATTACCGAATCCCACTAAACCATAACGCAGCTGTATCAGGTTTTCCACTGTTGCTTCTCTCGTCCTGCTGTTTTCATATCAGACGTGAGAGAGTTGACTTTGACCCAGTTTGACTCTTTGACATTAGAAACTTTTAATGAACAAACCCCCTCGGGGGGAAACAGTCAGACTTGTATGAAAGATCACTTCCTGCCTGAGTCGTATTAATTATCTTTGTGGCTTCATTAGATTAAAGGCGAAAGTCCCTGCTGCTGGAGACGTTTTGCACACTCAGCTAAAATAAGCAGCGTCGAACTGCTCCTGTTGGCTCTGGCAGCAAATCTGACACACATGAAATAAAACCGAGCCGAGGTTTTATCTCTGTTACCTGAGCAGAGATCGGAAACATAAAAGCTAATCTGATGAAGGTTTAAAGTCTGTTGTAGTCGACTGTTTACTGCCAGTTAGTCAGTGCTCATGTGTGAACTGTGGTTTGGGTCACACACACACTTCAGGTGAAAAAAGGATTTGGACTCTCTCTTACTTCCTGTTTGCTCATGTGTTTGCTGGATTATCATTTACTCAGTTTCACAAATGAATATTGGGAATAAATGACTGTCAGATTATTAACTTCTGCCTCTGTCAAACTACAAGAAGAGAGAAGTTTTTATCGACTCTGATACAAGCGGCAACCTCTGGTGCTGAAAAATGAAGCCAATGTGGAAGTGCAAAAAAGCTGCAGTTCCTCGAATAACCACTAGAGCAGGCTGCAGAAGGGAGTCAATTACAGCTAATTCTAGTCACTGAGTTTGGGAAAGAGATCGTCGTGGGGTTAGCCGGCTAGCAACGATATTTAGCATTTAACCTAGCTGGTTAGCCGTAGCTAGTTTAATTATTTCGAATAAAGCGGCTTTTTTCATCCAATAGCGTTCATTCGACCCGCCTCAGCTCCGCCCTCGCTCCACCTCTTTGTCCATATTTGGAGTAACCGGAGGTAGGCTACCAAGATGGCTGCGCACTACGATTTGCTTCATTTTTGCTCTTCAGAAACCTATGGGTGACGTCACGGACACTACGTCCATATTTTATACAGTCTATGCTCTGATATGAGCAGATCGAGCTCCTCTGTGCTGAGAAGTTCACAGTGTTTCCAAGTATTTTAAACTGATTTTGTGCACAAGAGATGCTGATGATCTGAGAAGGTTCAGGACGTGCATTTAATCTCTCTCTCGCTCTCTGTGCACATTTTACTTTTCACTGCTGCAGCCTTTAAATCAATCTAACTCAGTTCAAGCTTGTGCCTTGAAAATAAAAATATGTTTTTTTGCACAGCACTTTCCAAGATTGGAACACAAGGCGCTGTACACTGACGGCATAAGAAACAACCCTGAACAATAAACCAGCAGCTTTCTGAGGCCGTTCAGGACAACGAGGGGTTAACAGTTCACCACCTTGTAAATCAGGAGCGAGCTTTTAAAATGCATTGGGAAAGAAATTGGTAAAACAGGGATGATGTGAGAAGAGCATTCTCATCAGCTCTGTGTGTGTGTGTGTGTGTGTGTGTGTGTGTACTCTAAACAGGACTTCACAATCGTCCAGACATGAGGACATAACAACATTTTTTGCTGTGCTGCTAAGAGATAAACTCGCTCTGATGCTGGAAATGTTCCTGAGTAGAAACATGATTGTACCAATGTTTTTGTGTTTTGTCCGAAGCTGAGCTCTCTGTGGAAGATAACAGCCAGGTTCTGAGCAGCGCCCTTAATATTTCGGATAAAGGGACTAAACAGTGGCTGATAAACACTTGTGTTTTTTCAGAGTTTAACTGCAAAACTTCTGACACAAACAGTCTCTCACCTCACTTTGCAGCTCAGGAAGCATAAATGAGTCCACATGTTAAAATGCTGTCAGATTATAATAAATGTCTGAAAGGCCTTTATGAGAGAAATGTGGTTTTATTTAGCAAAGTGAGGCCTGAAAAACTGAAGATCAACAATCAGGAAGCAACAGGACCTGATGCAGACTAAACTAAACTTCCTCTTCCTCCATCCTTCTCAGGTGGCGAAGGACGTGTCCATCCGTCTCCACAGCCAGCTGGACAGCGTGGAGAAGAAGAGGAGTCGCCTGGAGCAGGAGAACGAGGAGCTGCGGGGGCGGCTGCAGGACCTGGAGGTGGCCAAGCAGGTGCTGCAGCAGGAGATCGACAAGGTAGGAAACGGACGCCGGAACTGTGTGGACGTGTCTGCTAGCACGGCTGCTAGCACGGCTGCTAGCACGGCTGCTAGGACGGCTGCTAGCATGGCTGCTAGGACGGCTGCTAGCATGGCTGCTAGCATGGCTGCTAGCACGGCTGCTAACACATGTGTATCTGTTGTAGCTGTTGAGACGTCCTGTGTGTTTGTCATGTTCCTCAGCAGACGGTTGGAGACATCCGTGGTCTAAGTTCAGATTAAAGTGTGTCTTTGTGTTTGGACCAGACTGTAAACTAAACTCTGAGGTTCAGGCAGATCCTTATTTAGCCGTCGTCCCTCTGGCTTTTTGAAGACAGCCCTGTTTGCTGAGCTCGGCCTCAGGAGATCCCATCTCTGTTCTCATCAAGTGCTGACTTCACTCCTGCCCCTCCGCCGCCGCCCCGGGGACGCTTTGTTTTACCGAGTGTAGCCAATAAAGTGCTGCGATGAGAAGGAATCAAATGTGATGTCGGGGCCAGCTGAAGGGAAAACAAACAGAGCGGGGCCGCACTTTGAAAAGAGAGTGAAGAGAAATAAGTGGATGGAGGAAACGGGGCCGGTCTCTCGCTCCCTCTCTGCTCGCCGTCTCTTCGCCTCAGTGTCTGACGGGCGGCTGGTCACGGCCTTGGCCCCGGACCAGGCCCCTGATGTGGGTCAGGGCTGGATGGATGGCTGGGTCTCTGGCAGGGGATCTGGGCCTGTCTGCCCGGCTCTGGCTGGACTGTGTGTTCTCTCTATACAGTTGGCGGTTTGCTGTTTGTGGATGGCTGGGAAGATGGGCCCGGGGGGGAGCTCGCTGGTCCACCATGTTGACTTTACGGCAGTGGAAAGTTTATTTGACTGAGCTAACAGGACGAGTGACGGAAGATTGGATCACTGTTGTCAGTCTGACCGTCACCTGTGGTCACCAGCTTTGGACAGTGTCTGAGAACATTTGATAGTAGATAGAGAATCCTCTTTTCATGTGTTTGATGATTGATGCATGAAGCTCTTAATGTTGAAAGTGGTTATTGATTAGTTGATGGATCATGTTTTATATTTGCATCGCTCGCTCCAGATGTGATATCCTTCATGTTCCTCAACACAGAAACACTGTAAGATTCAATAACACTATCATGTCAATCTGTGTTAATTATTAAAGCTTTGTTTCTGGTTCTTAATATGACCGTGATCATCAGCTGGAGCGCCATCACTTGTTTTTACTTGCTGTTTGCTGTAGATGCAACAGAATTTGAAGCTTTGCCGCTTTGATGTTTCTTAACGAAACGCTCTCTGGGACTTGTCGCTGACTTCTCTCCTCAGGTTTTCATGTTCGTGAGCTTGCTTTGGCTTATTGATCAAAGAAGCCGATATTTTTCGAACACAGTCTTTTGTGCTGGTGGTTTAGCGTCAGTACAAACCTTGAACCGCTGTAACACCTGATAATGTCTATACAGGAAGTGAAAAGAGTCCAGATGTTGAACGGAGGCAGCAGCTGTGCTGAAGCAGGACGAGCTGATTCTCTACCCGTCTGACTAACGTGGTTTCATAAGCTGTGTTTGGGTCTGTTGTGCTGAGCTGTTCGAAGCCGTCAGTGAAGGGAATTCTTCACATAGTCGATATGATTCGGGCAGCTGTGTGTGTGTGTGTGTGTGTGTGTGTGCTCGTCCACGCAGGAATGTCTCACTCACGAGCTCAGGCCACAAACTGTGAAAACGAAGGAGGGATAAGGAAAAACAGGAAACTGACCTTTAGAGAGCGACGAGCTGCAAAGCAACATCCACAGGATCAAGAGAAGGTGGAACATGGACTAACAGGCGTTTAGCCCATAGACTGTATAAAATATGGACGTAGTGTCCGTGACGTCACCCATAGGTTTCTGAAGAGCAAAAATGAAGCAAATCGTAGTGCGTAGCCATCTTGGTAGCCTACCTCCGGCTACTCCAAATATGGACAAAGAGGTGGAGCGAGGGCGGAGCTGAGGCGGCTCAAATGAACGCTATTGGCTGAAAAAAGCCGCTTTATTGGAAATAATCAAACTAGCTATGGCTAACCAGCTAGGTTAAATGCTAAATATCGTTGCTAGCCGGCTAACCCCACGACGATCTCTTTCCCAAACTCAGTGACTAGAATTAGCCGGGGTGACGCCCTTTAGACCGTCAGTGGCTAGTTGTCAATCAAAGTGGCGCCACTTAGATTGACAGCTATGAATTGTGCATAATGATGTATGCTGTATATTTTAAACGAACGCCTTATAAAAAAATTCGCCCCCCCCAGAGTTGTCATGGAGTAGAAAAACAGCTTATGAGACTAGAGCCATGTTTTGAACCAGGCTGTAAATATGTTTTTTTTCTGTGGTAAAATCGGACATTTTAACATGGGGCTCAAATGTAATTGACTCCCTTCTGCAGCCTGCTCTAGTGGTTATTCGAGGAACTGCAGCTTTTTTGCACTTCCGCATTGGCTTCATTTTTCAGCGGCGGAGGTTGCCGCTTGGTTGGGATGAAGTCTGACCACTGGGCTGCTGGGTAATGAAGTTTCCTTCTGTAGTTCTTCTGACTAACTTCTCTTTACAAGCCATCTGAGGTTTATTGAACAGGATGTGATGATAATTGGCCGCTTGTCAAACTGGCTGTTAGTGAGGACGAGCCAGCTGGTGTCAGGATTTCTCAGTGTTTGCCGGTGCTTTCCCTGCGAGTTATCTTTGGTTGGTCGGAGCTGTGGTGATTCCCTCCCTGGTTCTCGGGGGGGTTCAGAAAAGCAGCAAAGCGAGCTGGTGTTATTCTGTCGGACTGAGGTCAGAAATTAATGGCTACCTCCGAGTTGTCCCGGCGCTGATTTGATCGAAGCGATGGAGCAGAACGAAGTGGTCTGGTGTGTGTGTGTGTGTGTGTGTGTGTGTGTGTGTGTGTGTGTGTGTTCTCACCACAGTAATTTAGTGCAACAGAGACACACTGACCTTTGGATATAACACGTTCTCGTCTTTAGACTGGTGTGAGAACTAACTAGTTTATAAAGGCCTTTTTTATTTCATCAGTTCCAGTTGTTTGACATGATAAATTCATGTTTTTGTGTTCAGGCTGTTCTTCGTCCTGCTGCTGTGACGTGGGTTTGAATTGTCGTTTTGCTTCACTTATTCTCACTCAGTCTCAGATATATGTCGATTTAAGAGTTAGTTCTTCCATAGTTCAACCTACAGAGCATGCACAGCTGAATCCATCTGCATCAATTAGTGGCAGTTTTATGGAATTTTACAGGGATGTGATGCCTCCATTTTCAGTCCTGCCAACAAAGCTATGACTGTCTTGTCTCGTTTTTGTTGTTGTTGTTGTTTTTTGTTTGTTTTTTGGCCTGGAAAATTGGAGTCAATGAGAATGACATAAGGGGTGTGGGCGGTTTATCTGGACCCAGGTGACCCACAAAGTCCTGATGCAGCTGTTTTATGAGTGTAAAACCATATTTATGATTAAAGCTGAGCTCATTGATATTGTTGTATGAGCAGAAGATCTTAATGACCACAGTCAGTAGCAGCTTCCTTGTGAAGGCAGTGGAGCATGTTGTATCTTGCACTGAAAAAAAGGCCCCTCCAAAAATAAGTTTAAAAAATATAAGACAAGATATTTTTGCTTGTAATAAGAAAAAATCTGCCAATGGAACAAGTGAAAATTGTCTTGATAAGATTTCTTGAAATAAGACAATATGTTACAAGATCTTGACATTAGCTGGAAAAACTCATTCTTAGCTACATTTGAGTTGTATTGTGAAGTTTCAAGTTAAGTCTGTTAACTTGAAACAAGATGATTCATCTTTTACAAACAGCACAGCAGCTTAAAAACCTTATGGCATGTTTCATCTGAGATATGACTCAAAACCAGATGTTTTCAAGACTGTTTCTCTTAACAAGATTTTCAAGATGCACCGTACTTACTGAAATGTTACTCGTTAGGTGATTGTGTCTTATATGAAGTGTGATGAGATATTTTGACTAAAAATTAGAAAAATATACTTGGTAAGATTTCACGTTTTTGCAGTGTGATATTTCTCTCTGGAGCAAAAAGACAGTGAATTGTGAACCTATATGACATGTGACTTCATGTGAATGCTAATGTCGCTCCATTTCTATTGGATGTTTGCTAACATAATAACTGTATATTATATAATATATATATTATATAAGCCCAAGAATTAGTTCGGCAGGTATCTGATGTTACAGAGAAATCATCAGGTTTGCCAGTGCTTTTAAAAGGATAATCTAAATGTATAGACACTGATGTTTAAACCTGTTATAGTTATTCTGTGTAAGAGTTTGTTTTACTAGCTTGTTTTCTTTATTGCTCATAATTTGATCTCATATGAAAAAGTCTGTTCCCACTCTCCCTCCTTCCTTCCTTCCTCGTCTCCTGTTTCCTCTCCTCTCATGGCCTCCTCTCTCCTCTGCTTGTAATTTACGCAGCTCTAAACTTTATTGTCTCTTGGGGAAAACCCTGCTCTGCACACACAATGAAAACGGCAGCTTCTCGTTCATTAGAGATGTTTATCTGTGATCAGGGATGTTGTCTGTTCTCGCCGTCTCCCACTCCCACATAATAACTCCGGCCAGGCAGCAGGTCGATACGCCGCCCTGTTAAAAGCACATTAAGCTCTTCCCTTAACTCAGAGCTAATACATGAACACGTTTGCTGGCGTTCGTCTGCGTGTGTCTGTGTGTGTGTGTGTGTGTGTGCGTCACTTCAGCTGTAACAACCAGGCCACAGTAACTCGGTCAGATCGGGTCAAACTGTGCCATGTGGAGAACATTCACGTTCCTCAGTTTCCACTCCTGCATGATGACATCATCGAGGCCGCGTCAAACATCATCAGCAACTCACAGCCGGAGAGAGTTTGGGATTTCTGTCATGTGTGTGTGAAGCAGTGGAGAAGATGAGTACAGTCAGGGAGAGAGAAAAAAGCAAAGGAGGAAGAAATTTACTAGAGCTGAGTGTGTGTGTGTGTGTGTGTGTGTGTGTGTGTGTGTGTGTGTGTGTGTGTGTGTGTCTGTGTGTGTGTGTGTGTGTGTGTGTCTGTTTGTGTCTGTGTGTGTGTGTGTCTGTGTGTGTGTGTGTGTGTGTGTGTGTGTGTGTGTGTCTGTTTGTGTCTGTGTGTGTGTGTGTGTGTGTGTGTGTGTGTCTGTGTGTGTGTGTCTGTGTGTGTGTGTGTGTGTGTCTGTTTGTGTCTGTGTGTCTGTCTGTCTGTCTGTGTATGTGTGTGTGTGTGTGTGTGTGTGTGTGTGTGTCTGTTTGTGTCTGTGTGTGTGTGTGTGTGTGTGTCTGTGTGTGTGTGTGTGTCTGTGTGTGTGTGTCTGTTTGTGTCTGTCTGTCTGTCTGTGTATGTGTGTCTGTGTGTGTGTGTGTGTGTGTGTGTGTCTGTCTGTCTGTCTGTCTGTGTGTGTGTGTGTGTGTGTGTGTGTCATTGGCTGCAGTTTGTTAATGTGAGAAGTTAATGATGTTAAAGAGAAGCTGAATCATTGCACAATAGAACAATATTTCAACATTCAACATATACAACTAATCTTCTAATAAAATAAAGTAATATGGAGGTGATTGGTATTTACAGTCTTCATAAACAGCAAAGTAACAATAAAAAGTAATGACAGAAGATTTAACAGCGGCACTAAAAGTAACAAGAGAAGAAGAAAACAGGCTTCTTTTTCACACAGTTCATGTGCACAGCTTAAAGCCAAGAGCAGCAGTTTCCCCATAAGCAGACATATTATTGGGGACAGGACGAGGTCACAGCACGTCTCCCTCCTCAGAGAGCCAGGTTAAGGCTCCAATCAGCGCCTCATATCCGCTTTGATTTCCTGTCAGAGCGGCTGATTGGAGGATCACAGGACTGTGATGGAGGAAGGTGAGACGGAGGGAGACGAACGGTGCGTTTAATGTCAGTCAGCAAGTGTGGGAAATCTCATTACAGAGGATGTGTAAGCTCATGATGCATCAGTGCTTCTCACTCTGGAACCAGATTTTAAAGACAATAATAAAATATGTTTAAAGCTTGACAAACTGAATAAGTTTGAGTAATATCAGCAGTAATGTCTCCGACAGGTCGCTGGGATGATTGACTTGTGCCGAGCGCTTTCCCACTCGGGCCGTGTGTTTGATCTCCGTGGCGTGTTTGAACTGTCAGACACACCTAAAGGTCACCAGAACCCCGACGGAGCCGAGCTTTGTTCCGCTGTCAGGAGCTCCGGCGGCCGCTTATTATTCAAAGCACAAAGGGCTTAATAGCACTTAGTCTGCTTTGATGAGGCTCGCTGTTTTTTGTCTGGACGTCGACTGCGGCACCAGGAATAACATGATCCGCTGTGAAGTCATTTTTCATATTTTTAAGATACTTTAAATTAATATAAACTGTTCATGTTTCAGCTTCCAATATTTAACCTAATGTTTCCCTCTCAATGGATTATTATAAGACATTATGACATGTTATATCTGAAGCTGTAATTTATCCAACACACACACACACACACACACACACACACACACACACACACACACACTCAGGCACACGACCTCCATATGGCCTGTAGCCTCTTGATAAACGTGGTTCACATCTTTAATTAGTCCGGATGTCTTGTCATGTGTGGTTTCACAGCTGACACACACACACACACACACACACACACACACACACACACACACTCAGGGTCAGCAGTGATAGCTCGTAGCATGTCAGAGTTGGTGTGTGTGAGTGTAGTGGAGCGTGTATGACAGGTTGACTCTGTGTGTGTGTGTGTGTGTGTGTGTGTGTGTGTGTGTGTGTGTGTGTGAGTACATGCACATGTGTGTGAGCTGAGCAGAGAGGTTTTGCATACATAATGAAACGTCCACCTTGGTTCAGTTTTTGTTGACGTCTTCTTAGCTTTTTAATTAGCAGGTTTTTTGTTATTTTTCAAAACTCTTTTAGCACAAGTTTGTGAAACTGTCATCACCTCGAACTCCCAACAGCTGTTTAAATACACTAATAAATAGAAAACGCCAGACAAAATGTGATTTTGATCTTTGAGAGAAACGACTTTTTTCAGTGCAGAACCAACTTCACCTCAGGAGTAACTGCTATGATTTTGTAATGTAAATCATATATTGTGTCATAACAAAAACACAGCTTGCTTTCACATTATAATGCCGTTGATGCTGCAGAGTTAAGCTATGGTTTAGGCTCTGATGTCACTTCCTGCCGCCTCACCTCTCTCCAGCTCTGACTCTCTGACCCCCCCCTCTCATCTTGGCAAATATGAGCCGAAGGTTAATTTCAGGTTTCCCCTCATTAGGAGCGACCTCTTGTCTGAAACACAAACTTACAGGGAGATAAAGAGCCTCTCAGCGGGGGGGCAAGGGGGGGGGCAGGGAGGTGTTACTGCGGAGGACGCTCTCTATTTATAGGCAGTAACAGGGTGCTGTGTTGTGGTTTGCCGGGACGCCCCCTGTCACACACACCAGATGGATGCTCCCCGCCCGCCGGTGGAGCGGCTCAGTGTGTGTGTGTGTGTGTGTGTGTGTGTGTGTGTGTGTGTGTGTGTG
>JBBMOC010000801.1:2500-19473 GCA_037975185.1 Centropyge bicolor
CCTTCGTAGTACGAGTTAACCACGAAGTTACTCTTGAACTGCCGAGTCCCTCAAAGCTCAGAAGTTAGTCGGTGTCTACAGCTGAGGGAGGACAGGTAGAGACAGGTAGAGACACTGATGTCACCGCAGCCTGGGGAATGCCCGTATGCACAACATGACTCGTATGAATGAATGAATGAATGAATGAATGAATGATCAGTGCAGCTGATTTGACATGGCACTTTCAATTTAATTTCACTGAAGTGAATCAGAGTCAAATGAAGAACTCTGAACTGCATTCAGTCGTCCTCTCGGAGACATTCACCTCATCTCTCTCTGATCAAGTCAGATCAAGCTTCATACAGATGGATTCAAACAGTGACGGACGGCCGGGGTCTCAGCCGTCTTCATGTCCACAGAGAGACATAAACACTGTAACTCAGAACTCAACAAAACCCCTCGACCTTTATTAGCTCTTACTGTGGAAACTCTCTATTCATTTTAATCAGAGTTTAAAGCCTTTTTCCTCACAATGTCAAACCTGAGGGCGCCTCAGTGTTTCACGCTGTCACACGGCTCACTTCCGGTTTTACACTGTAACCATGGAAACACACACACAAGCAGCGGGAGTCTTTGATGCCGGTTCAGATGCGTCACAGACCAGGAGACTAGGACCAGCCCCCCCCCCCCCCTCTCCGGAGGTGGGAGCTGATAAAAACCTCCTGCTGCCGCTCGTTCGTGTCAGTTTGATCGGAGCGACCGTGACATCATCATGGACGGGTTACAGGTGAGAGCTGACAGGTGACTAACTGTCGAGACTTTTTCTTCTGGCTTGTTTCTGTGAATAGAACCATCGTGTCTTTCAGTCCAGCTCTGTTGAACATCTGTGAAATCTCTGTTCAAACTTTAAGTCCTGCCTCTGTCTCAGTGTTGTAACAACTTCAAATGTTCCAACACGGAATCGTGTTTTGAAAATAGCTGCTGTTTGTGTCGTGCCTGCGTCTCTTTGTGCTGGTGTTTACCTTTATTCTGTTGCTACAAACAGAATAAAAACCGTATGTAAAGCTGGTTTCATGAATGTTTCATGAGTCTGCCTGTTGGTCTCAGCTGGGCGGTTTTCAGTGGAGACTGTGTCTAATGAGGTCCCTGAACTCACCACCCCTTCACTTTATGAGTTTATGAGAGGTGAAAGACGACACGTGTGCTGCTGTGTTTTGTTGCAGACAGGAGTGTGTGTATGTGTGTGTGTGTGCAGGGGGCGGGGCTTCCTTGTGTATGCAGGTAATGGGTCACTGCAGGGTTTCAGAGGAATGCTGTTGCTAGGAGAAACAAACAGTTTTGAAGCTGTAGATCAGACTGAGACCAGCAGGGACCAGAACTCTGGTCTGAGATGTACAGAGACTTAAAGAAGAAGAAACAGGTGTAACAGTTTATTCAGGTGTTTGTTTCTGTCTGACAGAGTCTCTGTTTTGCTCCAGGTGAGCATCACATGTCTGCTGCTCAAGATGACCTTTGACCCCATCACCGCACAACTCCTACTCAAGCCCAGGTGTCCAACATGTCCAGAAGGTAACTGACCAATCAGGTGACCCAGAGCATCCAGGTGATCCTGAATGAAAATATAAACAAACAGACGATTGTCTCTGACTTCCTGTGTCTGATCTGCAGGTTACTTTGTGGTGAAGAACTGTTCCAGAATAATGACCAGTAATCATGTGAAGACTGAAGGAGTCCAGTGTAAACTGTGCACTGACTGCTCAGGTAAACACACATCTACAATGTGCAAGACAAAACGCTGACTGCAGACCTGATCCTGCTGCTGTAAGATAAGATAAGATAAGATAAGATAAGATAAGATAAGATTTTCCTTTATTCGTCCCACAACAGAGACATGTGTAAGACGTGTTGGACTGAGCATTCAGAAACACAAGCCCCTGAGAAATAATAACAAAGACAAAATGAAAGAGGAAACAGCTCAGCAGTGAGCGAGAGCTGCCACTAGGGCGGCGCCATCATTGGTCCACATGTACGAGAGAAGTCTGACGGATCAAATATTTACATTTCAGCTGCTCCGTGTCAGTGTCTGTTTGCTTCGTGTTGTTGTTCAGTTTCATGGAGATTTTGAACTGGTTCAAACAGAAATAAATTCCAGATGTGTCCTGTTGAACTTTTGGTGTCTGTGAGATCAGTCGATTTTAGAGACCGAACAGTCGACCAATCAGACGCTCTGTGTTTGTAAATCCATTGTGAAACCGACGTCCAGTGAGTCATCATCCATCAGTTGTGTTTATAGAACAAACCTCTGCTTGTGTTTCACAAGAATTTAAAGTTTTGTTTCAAAGAAAAAGATAAAAACTTTTCTTGTTGACTTGTTTGACTGAAAGTGATGTTTTGGTCCTGCAGCTGCTGATCAGGACACTCTGGTTGAATGTTCCACGTTCGCTAACTCGCTGTGTGGAAACAAAAGCTCGCCTGCCATCACAGCGCCACCTACTGAGCCTCCAGGTAAACGCACCTGACAGCAGCTTGTGGAATGACATTCAGAAGGTCCAGACGTTTCCAGGAGACGTCTGTGGCTCTGTGTTGTCTTTGTTTGATCATTCTTCTGCATTTCCTCCTCCTCCTCCTCCGACACAGTCTCTGCTCCTCAAGTGTGGATCGTCCTCACTGTGATGTAAGAATCAATCCCCATTTATAATCTCTCATCTCTGAGGTGGCGGCCATGTTGATCCACTGGCTTCTGTCTGTTTGGGTTAGGGTTCATTATTTTCTAAATGACTGAGTGTTTATGATATAATTCGATTATTTCATCACATGTAAATATCAACGTTGTTAACATTTGTCACATTTCGTTTAATGTTTGTCAAATGCAGCTGCAGATTTCTGTTGGTTCAGCTCTTCAAAAATCACAAACACATGACATTTTCTACAGCCGAACACTGAAGCGTGTGTGTTGACCTTCAGCTTCCGTCGGTGCCTCAGAACTGACGTGTGCACTCTGCCGACGCTCTGCAGCTTGAAGCTGTTGCTGTAGTTGAAATATATACTGAAAGAAGTGTAGGTGAAAGTGTTGAAAGGAGTTGAAATGTCAGGTCTGCTCAGTTGAGCTGGAAGTGTCGACTGCTACTTAAAGTGTTGAAAGTAAAAGTTGACATTGGTGGAAGGAAGTCCAGGTGGAGCGGAGCTGCTTCAGTGGACGGTGCTGAGGCTGAAGGGCAGGAGGCACGCTGGTGGAGCAGGTTGTGAGGTACAAGGGGGACAATGAACCTGGAAGCAATCAGGCATCTTACTGGGGAACACTAGAGACAAGTAGAGACAAGTAGAGACAAGTAGAAACAAATAGAGACAATTAGAAACAAATAGAGACAAGTAGAGACAAATAGAGACAAGTAGAGACAAATAGAAACAAGGGGAAACACAAAGCACTGTTCAGCAGGAACAGAGAGGGAGCGTGGGAAGGGACAGTCTGTCAAGATCAAGTATGAAGGTTCAGCCCAGGTGTAGTCCCAGGGCCACGCCCACAGCACTAGAGGCCACGCCTCCAGCCACTGAAACAGCCTGAGCCAGAAACACTGGAGAACAAACACAAATACACTAAGAAATCCGAACCATGACACATTAGAGCTGAAAGGTTTTGAATGTTAACACTGAAAAGTCAAATGTCAGTTTAACATGAAGAGATGAGAGGAAGTGAACCATGTCTCCGGGTTAGACCAAGCAGACTCGACTGAACTCTAGCAACAGTTGTAACCAACTCGGGGCTTTTGTACAAACTGAGGCTGTCTCTGATTGGCTGAACAGAGGCACAAATTGAACTGACTTTAACTCATGTCTCAGATTCTGTAATGAAACATGTTTCTGTTGAGACTCTGATTGTGTTTTGTTGCTTTTGTCTTTGCAGAGTTGTTCTATTGTTTCTGGTTCTGCAGCTCAGTTTGTTCCTCGTCCTGCTGTCCTGTCGAAACCGCCAACATAACAAACTTAAAGGTAAGATGACAGAGTGACAACAGACTCCACCCCTCAGATAACAGGCTCCTCCCATCCTGTCACTCACCATCTTCTTTGCTCCACAGCTCTGGATCCCCTGTGACTGAAGTGGATCTGATAAATCCAGAACGACTTCCTCCCAGCATCAGCGCCGTCGGGACAAACTGCTGCCCGGGGCAGCTACTGGACCCGGTTCAGCTCTCAAGTAAACAACCGAGTGTGACAGCAGGGCAAGCTTTCCTGTTGCAGCCCCATTTACACATTCAGTCTGAGTGTAGTCCAGGTGTAGCACAGGTTTAGTCCAGGTGTAGTCCAGGTGTAGCACAGGTTCAGTCCAGGTGTAGTCCAGGTGTAGCACAGGTTCAGTCCAGTTGTAGCACAGGTTCAGTCCAGGTGTAGTCCAGGTGTAGCACAGGTTCAGTCCAGGTGTAGTCCAGGTGTAGCACAGGTTCAGTCCAGGTGTAGTCCAGGTGTAGCACAGGTTCAGTCCAGGTGTAGCACAGGTTTAGTCCAGGTGTAGCACAGGTTCAGTCCAGGTGTAGCACAGGTTCAGTCCAGGTGTAGCACAGGTTCAGTCCAGGTGTAGCACAGGTTTAGTCCAGGCGTATCACAGGTTCAGTCCAGTTGTAGCACAGGTTCAGTCCAGGTGTAGTCCAGGTGTAGCACAGGTTCAGTCCAGTTGTAGCACAGGTTCAGTCCCGGTTTAGTCCACGTGTAGCACAGGTTCAGTCCAGGTGTAGTCCAGGTGTAGCACAGGCGTATCACAGGTTCAGTCCAGGTGTAGTCCAGGTGTAGCACAGGTTCAGTCCAGGTGTAGTCCAGGTGTAGCACAGGTGTATCACAGGTTCAGTCCAGGTGTAGTCCAGCTTTTGTTCAAGGTAGTCTAAAGGTAGTCCAGTATATACTAATTTCTTCCCCCTCTTATCAGATTGAAGAGCAGCTGCCCACCCCTGTATAACAGAACACCATGCAGTGACATCACTTCCTGTTGAGTGTCAGAAGTTTCATTTCAAATGTTTCTGTTTTTATTTTTCAGACATGTTTTGAGAATATTTGATGTTTTGAAGTTCCCTCTGAGCTCGATGTTCAGTCAGTGACAGACAGACTCTCTCACTCTGGTGCTGCAAAAGCTCAGTTTGTTCTGTTTTTAAAAAACTGTTTTAACATGTGTTTCAAAAGAACTGAAGTCCAAAAAGAACCGTTTAAGAACGGTAAAAATAAAAGAGTCGACTGTGGAGTTCACAGTCGACCTTAATGAAACAGGAAGTCCATAAAGAGTGGTGGAGGAATCCTGACTTTTAGTTTGAAGTTAAACTTTTCAACATCAGTGAAATAAACCTTTCATTTGAAATGTTTTAGTTTTCTGTGAATCTGCATGTTCTGTTTCTGATTTGTGTGAATGTGTCACTTTGTTGTTTGTCAGTTTCAGAAAAATGTTGCTTTAAATCTTCTTTTGATTTTGTGTGTTTTTAATTTCAGTTTGTTTGATTCATTGGTTTGTCAGTAAATAATAAATAAGGTTTGACACTCAAACTGTAAAAAATGAATTGTGACATTTAAAACTACAAAAGATTCACGTCTTGTTTACACACAGGTATTTTCTAGAACCTAGTTTCCTCTCTGTGTTTCGTCCAAACACAAACTGTGTTAGGTCACTGAAAACTGACTTTTTGGAAAACTCCTTCCACATGTTCACAAACTGGGCTGATGTGGAACTGAGAGAGCGCGGCCTTCCCTCCTTCGTTTACATGAGGCGACATGTTGTTCAATTGTGGGCGTGGCCAAACTGGTTCTGCTTCTTCTGACTTTTTTATGTTTACACTTAAATGTTCGGTTCCTCTTCCACAATAAGTCGAACAGAAGAAGGTGAGAAACAAAAATAACAGTTTGACATAATTGTAACTTGATCTGAGTTTCTGGAGTTAATTTAACTGAAAAGATTCAAGTCACTTAAAAAATACAACTGTATTTTTTATTGAAAATGTATTTTCATGTTGCCAGACAAACCTGGATGATTTCTGCAGTTTCACATGTGAATGAAAATAAAATCCTCATCTGATGATTTGGTTAATGTCCAGGTAGCCTGAAACCTGCCCGGTCAGTGTAGGTGCCATATGCGGAAGTAGTAGGTGTGTGTGTGTGTGCGTGTGTGTTGACAGTCAGCTGTCTGTGTTACGCCTTCCGTGTACGTCACATGGGGGCGTGGTCGAGGCGCTGATTGAATGATTGAATGAATGGATATAAGTTTGTTGTGTTCGGCGGCGGCGGCGTGGAGAGGGGGTGAGTAGGGAGAGCGTATTTTTTGTTGACCGCTCAATCGCTCAATCGCTCCATCGCTCTATCGCTTGAATTAATAATCTCACCAGACTATGCCCATAGAACACCTTGCCTTGCCTTGCCCTGTTTATCTGTTTGTGCTGCGGAAAATAAATGCGGACCCAGTCAGTAACACGGAAACGGCTTGTTGTTTGTTTGTGTAGCGAGTCAGCAATGCCAAGCTCCCTCACTTAGCCTCTCAGTGACTTTGTTTGTGCTTCGAGTCACTTTATTTTGTCAACAAAAAAGGAGTATCGACACCCAAACGGCATATGCGGACACGATCACGCCACACGGTGCCTCACTGCAACGCCGGATTGATCAACGTGGACTTCGGACCGGTAGGAGCGTATCACGCGCATTCATTCATTCATTCTGTGTATGGTGAACGGAACGCAGCTTGATGACGGCGCGTCCATTGGGGAGCGCTGCGCGTGCATGAAAGTCTGTTGAGACACGCGGTCCTGCTCGTTGAGAGTGATTGCCTGTGGTGTTTTCCAAATATTGACGGATGTGATGGATCGATCTATGCTGGGTGTATTGATGATTTACTGCGCAAACCATTGAATTGCCGAACGTAAAAATAAATAAATAAATGAATACAATATGGATGAAGCCATGGAACAAGTGGAAAGCAATGAAACCGTTAATGCTAAAAGAAATGTGAAACTTACTGCAAAAGCACTGGCGTGTAAAGTGGAAAATTTACAAAAGGAACGTAAAACACATGTGAACAAAATGAAAGGTTTAATACCTGATATCAAAGAGCTGATGAAACGAAAGGAAAATGTACAAGAAGTAAAAGTTCAGTTGCAAACTCTTACTCAGCTCCTTGATACTGCTGTTAATTTGCATCAAACAATAATTCCACTGTTACCTGAGGATGAAAAGACTAAACAGAATGATTGGTTTTCAAGCATTGAACGTTACAGCCGTAGATTCAAGAATGATGTGGCTTGGTGGTTGGATGAAAATGAGCATGTTCCCAATACTGTGGATAAGGATGAGGCTTCAGCAACAACTCATGTGTGTGTCACTCAAACTAATGATGCTCAACATGCAGCAGCACAGGACACAAGCCCTGTCACACCTTCTGAGGTTCTACAGGAAGACGTGAACCCAAGTGACAGCATCTCAAACGTGCAAAGCAAACAATCTGCAAAAAGTGTTGCAAGTGGTAAAAGTTCTGGGAGTGGCAAAAGGTCCAACATATCAGGAACCTCTTCGGCTCGCATCAAGGCAGAAGCTGATTTAGCTGCATTGATGGTACGTCAAAAACTACTGCAGGACAAGCACGCACTGGAAGAGGAGGAGCAGCAACTGCGGAAACGCAAGGAAAGGCTCAAGTTGGATGAGGAGATTGCTGCACACTTGGCTAAGGTGAGTGTTCTAAGGGCTGCAAGTGTGTCTGGTTCTAAAAGTACTGCAACAGAAAGGTCCAATGCAATGAATTCCTATTTTAAAGAGCAAGAAGAAAAAACAAAGTTCAACGTCAATGCTACTCCTTTTATTCCTCTCAAGCTGGAAACATCTAAACCGCAACCAAAACTTATGGACGGTGGACCAGCTACAAGACCTAGATCAGACGGACTGGCCCATGCTGCTCGCCTTCAGCCTCCCATCTTAAAGCCCCGCTTACCTGATCCTAATCCTCTGCCCAATGCTCATAACGATCACGAGCATCATGGAATCCATCTCAAAGCAGGTGATTCAGCAAGCTGTGGGGAGCAAAACAATGTTTTTGACATCATGAAAAGACAGAATGAAATAACAACACTACTGGTACAACAGCAGCAACATGCGTTCTTGCCTAAAAGAGATATCCAGCTGTTTGATGGTGACCCACTGCAGTTTCATACGTTCATGAGAGCCTTTGAAAATTGTATTGAAAGCAAGTCCAACAGTCACAGTGATTGCCTGTACTTCCTTGAGCAATTCACAAGAGGTCGCCCAAGAGATCTGGTGAGAAGCTGCCAACATATGGACCCACACAGAGGCTATGCTCAAGCTAAACAGCTATTACAGGAACATTTTGGAGACGAACAAAGGGTTGCTGCTGCTTATATGGACAAGGCATTATCATGGGCTACAATCAAATCGGAGGATGTTAAAGCTCTCCAAGATTACAGTCTATTTCTCAGAGGCTGCTCCAATGCAATGAACGAAGTGCAATACATGTTTGACATGGACATGCCTGCCAACATGCTGACAATAATAAAGAAATTGCCATATAAATTGAGGGATCGATGGAGGACGACTGCTTGTGAAATACAAGAAACACGTAACCAAAGGGCCACATTCAGCGACATTGTCTATTTCATCGAAAGACAAGTAAGGATTCTAACAGACCCAGTATTTGGGGACATTCAAGACGCATCACCGGCAGTGAGTAGAAGTATGAATCGAACCAGCTTAAAGCCAAGATCTCGGCCAAAAGGAAGTAGTTTTGCTACGACAGTGACTACAGTGCAGCACAATAACACAACAACAAAAGGAAGGAGGCCAGACACAACCTCATCAGCCAAGAAAGTCTGTCTGTTTTGTGAGGGTGGGCACACATTGGAGTTTTGCTCTCAAATGGAGAAGAGGGCTCACACAGAGAAGATCACCTTTTTGAGGGAAAAGGGAATGTGCTTTGGCTGTTTGTGTATAGGACACGTCAGCAAGGACTGTCGAAAGCGTCTCTCATGCAAAGTGTGCAGTTTAAAACACCCCACAGTGCTTCACATCCACTCAAAACATAAGGAACCAATGACAGAAGAAGAACCAGGCGCCGCAGTGGGCTGTGCTCTGGTATCTAATGGGCTGACTGGGGCTGGTGGCGATGAGTGCAAGCTTCCCATAGTTCCAGTATGGGTGAAATCAAAGAAAAGCAATCATGCAGTGGCTACTTACGCCTTCCTGGATCAAGGCAGTACGGCTGTCTTCTGCACAGTGAACCTGATGAACAAGCTCAACCTCTCAGGGAAAAGGACAAGAATCCTTTTGCGGACGATGGGCCAAGAAGAGGTTGTGAACAGCTATGTGGTCACGGGACTGGAGGTGGCTGGTTTGGACGGAGAGATGTACTGCGATTTGCCCAACACCTACACACAGGAGTATATGCCAGTGCATAAAGGAAATATTCCACATCAGAAGGATCTCAAGAGGTGGGCGTACTTGAGAGATGTTCATTTGCCAGATATTGACTCCGAAGTTGAGCTGTTGATCGGAACAAAAGTACCAAGGGCACTGGCACCATTACAAGTCATTCGCAGTGTTGACAACGGGCCGTATGCCATCAAGACCATTTTGGGTTGGACTGTCAATGGACCACTGGGGGGAGACAGTGGTAATGGAATGGATGTTGCAACCGTTAACAGAATTTCAGTCCTGAATTTGGAGGATCTCTGGCAGCAGCAATTCAGAACAGATTTCCCAGAATGTGTCCACGATGAGCAACCTGGCCAGTCGATAGAGGACCAGAAGTTCATGAGGTTGGTCCAGGATTCTGCCAAGCTGGTAGATGGTCATTACCAGATTGCATTGCCCCTGCGAAGCTCCGTGGCCATGCCAAATAACAGGAAGGTTGCCGAGCAGCGGATTGTAAACCTGAAGAGGAGGTTTAAGAAGGACTCGTCATTCCATCAACAGTATACGGATTTTATGAACGATATGGTCACCAAGGGATATGCAGAGCAAGTATCTTCAGATGAGCTGGCACGAACTGATGGAAGACTGTGGTATATCCCGCACCATGGTGTTTATCACCCTCAAAAGGAAAAAATCCGTGTCGTTTTTGACTGTGCCGCCACGTTCCAGTCAACATCTCTCAACGCTCAACTGCTGCAAGGGCCGGATCTCACGAGCTCACTGATTGGCGTCCTGGCCAGATTTCGGAAGGAACCGGTAGTGATCATGGCAGACATCGAGTCCATGTTTCACCAAGTAAAGGTGCCGAAGGAAGACACTGACCTACTGAGGTTCCTCTGGTGGCCTAACGGTGACTGCACTCAAGACCTGGTGGACTTCAGAATGTTAGTACATCTTTTTGGTGCAGCATCCTCACCAAGTTGTGCTAACTTTGCATTGAGGAAGTGTGCAAAAGACAATGAAGGACAGTTTTGCCAAGAGACCATTGAGAGGATCCTGCACTGCTTTTATGTGGACGATTGTCTGGTATCGACGGCCAGTGAGGAAGAAGCAGTGGCGCTGTATCACGACCTGGTCTCTGTATGCGCCAAAGGAGGCTTCAAACTGACCAAATGGATCAGCAATAGCCGTGCAGTAATGGCAGCAATTCCAGAGAACCAAAGAGCGAAGGGCATGAAGGACTTGGATCTGGACCATGACCTGCTGCCAGTAGAGAGAGTGCTCGGGGTGCAATGGTGCCTCCAGTCTGATGCCTTCAAGTTTAAAATACTGGTGCAGGACAGGCCTCTGACGAGGAGGGGGATCCTCTCTGTCATCAGTTCAGTATACGATCCTCTAGGAATCCTGAGCCCCATCGTCCTTTCTGCTAAGATTATCCTGCAGGAGCTGTGTAGGCAACGTCTCGGCTGGGATGATTCCATACCACCATCAGCTGCACAGGAATGGAGGAACTGGTTAAAGGAGCTCCATCAGTTAGAGCATTTCCAGGTTTCACGGTGCCTAAAACCCCAAGACTTTGGCGACGTCACTGTGGCGCAACTGCACCATTTCACCGATGCAAGCGAAAATGGTTATGGTGTAGTGACCTACCTTGTCCTGCAAAATGCGTGTTCCCAGAGGCACAGCAGCTTTGTCATGGGAAAATCCAGGGTGGCGCCTTTGCAGTCAATCTCAATACCCCGCATGGAGCTCACAGCTGCCACCATGGCGAGCCGTCTGGACACCTTTTGGAAAAAGGAGTTGCGCATGTCATTAACAGAGTCAATGTTTTGGACAGACAGCACCTCTGTGTTGAAGTACATAAGGAATGAGACTTCCAGGTTCCGTACCTTTGTCGCCAATAGAGTGTCAGAAATACTCAAAGTGTCGGATCCGTCGCAGTGGAAATATGTAAACACCCTAAGTAATCCTGCAGATGTGGCTTCCAGAGGACTGAAGGTTGACATGTTCCTGAGGAACGAGGCGTGGTTGGCAGGACCTGCATATTTGCTGCAACCAGAACAGGACTGGCCTGTGAGTCCAGATTGCTCGGGCGATCTCCTGCCAAACGATCCAGAAGTCAAGGCGAGTGTTGCAGTGAATGTGGTGCAGGTCTCAGAGGATGTGGATGCAACCACTCAACTGATTCATCATTTTTCCTCCTGGACCAGTCTGAGAAGAGCTGTGGCTTGGTTTATCAGGCTAAAAGGGATGCTGCGGGCTCTCAGCCAGAAGAGGACAGGAACCAACTCTGCGTCCACTCAGTCAGTGTCAGGTGAACACCAAGGACCATCCTCGGAGCATGGAAAGGGAGGTGTGAAGGACCTGACGCCAAGAGGTTTCCTCACAGTGGACGAGTTGTTGGCTGCTGAAAAGGAGATCGTCAGATTTTGCCAGAGGAAGAGGTTCCCTGACGAGCTCTTGAGCTTGAAGAATGGTGAAAGTGTGAAAAGGAGGAGTCACATCTTCAAGCTCGCCCCTGTTTTGGAAGATGGTATCCTGCGAGTTGGTGGTCGTTTGAGTCGAGCAGCCTTACCGGAACACACAAAACACCCTGCTATTCTGACCAAAGAGCTCCACATTTCAGATGTTCTCCTGAGACATATTCATCAACAAGTTGGTCATGGAGGACGCAACTACATGTTGTCCAAATTGCGTGAAAAATACTGGATTCCTGGGGTCAGCACAGCCATAAGGAGGATCTTGTCGAAGTGTGTCGTCTGCCGCCGGTTGCAAGCTGCTCCAGGGTGCCAGCTAATGGCCGATCTTCCTGCTGACAGAGTCTGCCCAGACGAACCTCCGTTCACCAAAGTTGGTGTGGACTACTTTGGGCCGTTCGAGGTTAGGAGCCGGAGGAGCGTTGTTAAGCGATATGGAGTCATGTTCACCTGTTTGGCAATCCGAGCTGTTCATATCGAAGTGGCTCCTTCGTTGGATACAGACGCCTTTATTAATGCGTTACGACGATTCATGGCAAGACGTGGCCAAGTCCAGGAAATTCGATCGGACAATGGAACAAATTTTGTTGGAGGAGAGCGTGAGCTGAGAGAGGCTATCAGAGGTTGGAATCAAGCTCAGATAAATGATGTTCTTCTTCAGAGGGAAGTCAAGTGGATTTTCAACCCCCCAGCTGGATCGCACCATGGTGGTGCCTGGGAGAGATTGATTAGATCAGTGCGGAAAGTCTTGAATTCCGTCTTGAAGGTTCAGAATCTGGATGAGGAGGGACTACACACTGTCCTCTGTGAGGTGGAAGCAGTCATTAACGGCCGCCCGATTACCAAGGCCTCAACTGACCCCAACGACCTTGAACCTCTGACGCCTAACCATCTCTTGCTGTTGAAAACCTCCCCTTCCTTGCCACCTGGACAATTTCAAAGAAATGACATCTACTCTCGTCGACGCTGGAGGCAAGTCCAGTATATGTCAGATTTATTTTGGAAACGATGGACGAAGGAATACTTGCCACAGTTGCAGGAACGTCAAAAGTGGACTGGTATCAAGCGGAACTTTGTGGAAGGAGATGTCGTGCTTATTGTGGATGAAACGGCACCACGGAACTCATGGGTCATGGGAAAGGTGATCCAAACATTCCCGGACAGAAGAGGATTTGTGCGACGGCTGCGGATCAAGACCAGGACCAGCTCCTTGGAGAGGCCCATAACCAAAGTCTGTCTTCTGCAGGAGGCAGAAGCCTGACTCTGTGGTTCTGGGAGGACAGTTTGCTGGGACAGTTTGACTGACTTTACTGACCGACAGCACAACATGGCTTTCCTCCGTGAAGCTGTGTGAACTTGACCAGACTTGACCAAACTTGACCTGACTTGTGTTCCAGGAAGAAGATCACATTGATGAACTGTTCTGATGGACTATAATAAGCACAATGGTGGATAGTGTGGTTTGTTTATTTGTTATGATGTAATTATTACAATGGTAATAATTAGGGGCTGGGTTGTAGGTGCCATATGCGGAAGTAGTAGGTGTGTGTGTGTGTGCGTGTGTGTTGACAGTCAGCTGTCTGTGTTACGCCTTCCGTGTACGTCACATGGGGGCGTGGTCGAGGCGCTGATTGAATGATTGAATGAATGGATATAAGTTTGTTGTGTTCGGCGGCGGCGGCGTGGAGAGGGGGTGAGTAGGGAGAGCGTATTTTTTGTTGACCGCTCAATCGCTCAATCGCTCCATCGCTCTATCGCTTGAATTAATAATCTCACCAGACTATGCCCATAGAACACCTTGCCTTGCCTTGCCCTGTTTATCTGTTTGTGCTGCGGAAAATAAATGCGGACCCAGTCAGTAACACGGAAACGGCTTGTTGTTTGTTTGTGTAGCGAGTCAGCAATGCCAAGCTCCCTCACTTAGCCTCTCAGTGACTTTGTTTGTGCTTCGAGTCACTTTAGTCAGGAACCATCAGTCATCACTGCCGGATCCTGGGACGCCCCCTGGTGGCGGAGCAGGAGCAGGGTCTTCCTACACCCCCCTCTCCACCGTCTCTGCCAGATGTTTCTTTGCCCTCCTGCGACCCTCAGGAGTTCAGCTGGCACATGATCTAAAACTGATATCTCAGTATTTGGTTTATTTTTTACAGAATTATATCGAAGTACTAAAAACAGGATTCTACCTGTTCACTCTATAGCCAACGCAAGGGAACATAAAAAATGATTACGAAACAGATGTTAAATGAAGTGCATTGATATTTTTCTGGTCTCTTTAACCAAAGTGCTTTCACAAAGCGCAGTTGTGACAGTGTTTCAAAACTGGACCCAGGAGACACAGACAAGGGGAAGGGTCAAAGACTTCTTGACAAAAACTCCAGAATACATAAGAAAACAGGAGGCGAGTGTCCGAGAGGTGCTGGTGTAGTGGGCGGAGGTCAGGTGCTGAGGCCAGGAGACAGGTGGAGCAGACAGATGTGGAGACACTGGAAGCAAACTGACGACCACGACGTCTGCACAGAAATCAGAAAGGAGGAATAGAGGGAGAGGAGAAAGTGATATAGTGAACGACCTGACAGCTTGCAAGTGAAAGAGCAGGGTCTTTAATGTGGTGAGAATGAGGGACAGGTCTGCACAGGACTCCAGCACCTGAAAACCACATCCCCAGCAACAGCCACACAGAACAAACACAACACAAAAAAAACAGAGACACTGGTGTTTAAACACAAAATGCACCGAAAATAAACCAGGAAAAACACAAAAACAACCCGAAACTATGACACCAGCATTCATTCATCCATTCATTCATTCATTCATTCATTCATTCATTCATCCATCCATCCATTCATCCATCCATCCATTCATTCATTCATTCATCCATTCATCCATCCATCCATCCATCCATTCATTCATTCATTCATTCATTCATTCATTCATCCATCCATTCATTCATTCATTCATTCATTCATTCATCCATCCATCCATTCATTCATTCATTCACATGTGGTGGCTGATTAGAAAGTGCCACCACCATTGACCTGACACACACATTCACTGACAGGTTCAGTATCTTGCCCAAGGACACTTGGACATGCAGGCTGCCGGGATCGAACCCCCGACCTTCTGACTGTTGGATGATCAGTCTACTTCTGAGCCAGGAATGAAAATGAGCTGCATGTGTTTTGGGAGGAGCAGTCTTCCTTGTAATGTTGGTTAATATAATACGATTTATTCTCAAACATGCCAAACATCTGTTATCATGAGGGGCATGAAGACCCCTCACAGGACCCCCTGCAGCTCCTGTGTCATCCAGCTGCTCGACACATGAGACCACCTCACTTCAGCTGGTCCTCACCCACCTGGTCCAGGACCCATTTGCTCGAATGCTGTTCATTGACTTCATCACCTGATCGGAAGCTGAGTCTGCTGGACCTGATCACCTCTGAAATTAGGACCTTCAACACCACCACACTGAGCGCCGGGGCCCTCCAGGGCCGTGAGCTTGGTCCACTGCTGTTCACTCTGCTGGGTCATGACTGGCTCCAATCACATGATGGTCTAGCCAAAAGCAGGTAGCTGCTACCTAGCTGTCTTGCTACTTCTTGCACGTAGCACAACACACAACAGAGGACACACAGATGAGAAGTACAAAGTAGACTGAGATGAATGTTGAATAGTCCGGTAGGAGAGGCACAGGTATTAGACGGCGGTAGAGCTAGTGTAGGTGGCAGCTATTGTTGATGCAGTGTGCTGTATTAAGTGTCTTTGCATGCCATATATGGTCACTTAAGGAAATGTGAGTCACGTGGTGTTGGTGTACGTCAGCAGCGGCAATAGTCAAATCAGCTGTTCTTCACTGGGCGGCTTTTTTGAATGAACTGAGAGGGTGAGAGGGGAGGTCTCAATTTTGCTGACCGCTACGCTGGCTATATTCACTTTGCTCGCTTTGCACATGTTGCTCGCTTTGCACGCTGTGTTGGTTTTGGATCTCAGCACTGAACAACGATGATTTTAAACTTTGCTTGGAGAGTTGTTTCACAGTTTGTTTTTAATCAGCAATAAACTTGTAAAACGAAGCATCTTTGGAGCGAAACTTTATTGACAAATCAGTGCGTCCGGCAGGTAAAGTCTTTCCCTACTTAGCCTCTCGGCGACTATATTTTTTTGGGCTTTGGGTAGTCGCCCTAACAGCTGGGGCAAATAGAGATCGCTGCCGTGACTGAAACTCCGAAGGCGAGGTAGGCGAGCAATAAATGAACAGCAGGACAAACGTACTGTCTGAACTACTGACGGTGTCTGCAGCAGCGCTTTGGCACATGCGCGATTCATTAACACCCTGGACGCCGAGGGGGTCACATCTTCCTGCTGGGAGGGGCTGAGCTGACAGTGAGTGCTTTAGGACGCCGGAGAGTCAGGAGTCAGAGCAGCTGGAGCCATCTGAACAGCAGGGCGATGTTGCACGGAGCGAATCGACACGACCGAGCAACAGAGGCCACGTGAGCCTCCAAGGTTAGTTGGTCATCAGTCGTGATGCCGAAGTTTCCGGTGGACTTTGTGGGTTTGAGCCCATTCGAGCTGGATGTCTCTGGCTGGGAGGACAAGGAGCTCGGTCTTGGAGAGGATGGAAAGTAGTTTCACTCAAAACAAACAGAGACAGGACGTAATCTCGCGTCTTTCTCTTCTTTTAGATTGAAAATTACTTTGATCTATTTGACCACGTCCATCGCGCCTGTCTCCAGGCTCGCTCCCGACATATTTCGTCATTGGCTCTGATTGGTAGAGGTGGGCGGATCGATCCAAATATCGATAGTATCGATACCAAGTTTGTATCGCTATCGGATCGATACTAGCGTGGTGAGATCGATACTTTAATGTCTCTCTCTCTCACACACACACACACAGAGGCAGATTTTTTTAAAATGACATTCATTGTGGTGTGATAATTTTGTACATAATCAATTTAATTTTATATTTGTATTGAAGTTTCTCAACACTCTACCTCTAAATATTTTTTTTTAAATTTGCTCTCATATAGTAATTTTTTGTTTTTTTAAGAAAAAAATGCACACATAACAATGTTTTGGGGGAAATTTTTTATTTACTGCTCTATTGCTTCTGTTTTTGATGATAAAGTATTTTGCAGTC
>JBBMOC010000802.1:0-12855 GCA_037975185.1 Centropyge bicolor
CTCAACAAACTCCACAGGAGAGGAACAGTATCAGGAGCAAATTTAAGGCTCCAGACTTTGTGTTCTATTTCCAAAACAGATTCATTTTTCCACCTCACACATGATGACATGTCTCACAAGAAACAACACTTTAAGAACATAAATAAGATTTGCATCATCTCAAGCTTTTCCAGCTAATCCCAGTTCAGAAATATTAAGAAAAACAACTCTCAGCCAAAATCTGCCTCAACACCGAGTCCCAGGTTACATCATTTCATGTGTGCAGTACGTCCCATGATGCCTCGTGTCGTGTGTGTTGGCCTGTCTGGAGAACTGAACAGTGCTGGGTAACACTTTAATACAACCATAAACATTTGAAGAGATGTAACAGTAAAAACTTTCCTCTACAGAAAGTTTCATTTTCCATAACTGTAACACTTGTTTAAAGAACTGTTTCTATTACTGTCATTGCTGCAATAAGCCACAACACACACAAGGGGGAGCCACTCCAACACCACGAGTGCTGCACTGGACTCTGAGGCAAAAAGAAGAACGATTGTTTAGTGTTGTTTCAGAATCACCTCCTATTGATCAGCTTCTGAAATGTGAATATTTCAATGGTCTTTCTAAATACCCTTGGCTTCAGTCAGACAAAGATGGACATTTTCACCTAAAGTGCTAACAGCGGGGCCATGGCACTTTCTCTGCTGGAATACTGACCTGGTTTGACTCAGCAGCAGAAACACTTTCAACAGATCCAACAGATAAAAAATACGATGAAATCTAACATAATGGTAAAAAAAACAATAAAAAACAAGGGGGGGTACAACAAGGCAACTTCCTAGATTACATTTGATTTCTTTGTTTGAAGTGATGCTTCTTCTCACTAGAACACAAACAAACTAAAGCTGGTCTGTCTCAAACAACTAAAAACACATGACACTTCTGACAGAGACACTGAAAAGCCCATGACGCTCAGGAGGAAACACCTCGCGGTCAGTATCCCAGGTCCAGCTGGATTTTGTGCTCAAATATGGCGATGAGCAGCATTATGCTGAAGCCCAGCAGGATGCCGGCATTCTGGAGCAGGAAGAAGCCGCAGTGGCTGAAGCCGTGGTCCCCCGCATCGTTGTGCAGCATCTCAGGCACCTGGGGGGGGGAACAACACATGAAGTCAGGCTGATCTGTGAACAGCCTCTCTCCTCAGACAAGGCTTTCCCAGCTCTGAGGCCACAGACAAGTCCAGGACATGTTGAGCATGAGAGGGAAAAAATCCACCTTCCAAAACTTGAAGTCTGTCTGATTCACATGTTGTGTCTTGTTAACTGTTCTCATTGTTGTTCAGAAACAGAACTGTTAAAAGGAGACACTGTGGTTGCAGCAGCTTCAGTCCTGAACTGACTGTGGGCCTGTCGGTCTGAATTCAGTTCAGCTGAACCCAACCAGTGACGAGCCGGTTAGCTTCAGGACGCTAACATTTGAAACGGACACCTGTGTCTGATAAAGTCTCACATATTCATGTCATGGGGTTGGATTTAACAAGGAGTGTGTTTTACAGAGCAGACAAACGGCCACAAGAGGGCGCCGTCGGGGAGTGCATTATGTCAACGAGGGTCATCACAAGTATGGAAGTACAGCAGTGTGTGAGAGAAGAGGCCACCTGGTCCTGACAGGCCGAGGCCGGTGGAGTGGAGCGAACAGATGCTGCTGACTGGATGAGAGCAGAGCAGGTTCGGTTCTCCACACACTGATGAGCTTCACTGCTTCTTCAACAATTTAATGTGTCAGGCTGCACCAACAGAATCCATGCTGAACAGTGAATTTGGTCTTAAAGTCTTGCACTGCACTGGCTGCGTGCGTGAGTCACACACACATGTTCTATTTATCGTTTTGTCAAATGAGAATCATTTGAAACCAATTTGAAAATGGACACAGATATTTTCCAAATCACACAGAGGAGCTGTGTTGGTGCTGATGAGTGCAGGACCCCCCCACCCTCCCGGACAGCTGCAGAAAGCACCGAGCTGTCCACCATGTGTTTGTACTGCACGCGCTCAGTTGATTCAGCAATGATGTCAGGGTCAGAACAACAGACTGGTGGCTGCATGCAGCTGCAGCTAACACATGTTTGTGACCAGCTTGTGATTGTCAGCTGTGTTTCAGAGGCTACTCACCATGTCCACCAGAGCCACGTACATGAAGAGTCCGGCCGTCAGGGCAAATATCCACATGGAGATGTTCTCTGCATAGTGTCCGATCAGGATCCCCGTCACCATGCCCAGGTAGGCCATCATGGCCGACAGCACGTTATACAGAATGGCCTGTCGCACCGTCATACCGGCCTTCAGGAGCACAGCAAAGTCACCTGGGAAACAAGGTGACAAGACCTTAAACTTCTTCAAGATTATACAGCAAACTTTTCCTCACTGTTAAAATGCTAAAACTCCACTTGACTGAGACACAGTTTAGTCATTTTACAGAGCAATTCTGATCCGTCATCATTATTTAACATCACACATAAAGATCAAGAGAATACTGTGATAATCTGTTTCACTGTTTACACGCAGCCGTAGATGAAAGATCCGACATGAGACGAAGGTCTTACCTAACTCATGAGGCAGCTCGTGACAGAAAACAGCCACTGAAGTACTGAGCCCACTGGACAGACCCTCAGTGAAGGCAGCGCCTGCAGAACGGCAGGAGAACACACGGCTGTTATCGACAGCGTCACATTTTCTAAATAACCAAAATGTTTGAATCTTAGTTTGTGTTGCCCGGCCCCTGTCAGAGCGGCCCCTCACCGATGGCCAGCCCGTCACTGAAGTTGTGCAGTCCGTCTCCCATGATGACCATCCAGGCGAGCGCGGCCACGCCGGCCTCCTGGAAGTGCTGCTCCGAGTAGGAGTGGGAGTGGCTGTGGGGGTGGTGGTTCTGGGAGTGGTGGTGGTGCAGGATGTGGTGGTAGTCGTGATGGTGGTGGTGCATGCTGTCGGCCTGGCCCACCGTGTCATGGAAGTGGGAGTGGCACTTGTTCTCGCAGTCCTCTGCGGTGTAGGCCGCGGCCCCCGACGCCCCGCCGTAACCCTGCGGGGAGATGACTGACACCTGCGGCGCAAGCATCGCCTGCTCCTCCTCCACCGTGCCGCCGTCGTGCAGGCCGATCGCGTGGTCACCAAACATACCGGCGCCATTAGTCTCCACGTCTGGAAACAGACGATGACACCGAAATCACCAAGAGTTCAAACCACAGAAGACAAACAAAACATGAACAACACCTGTGGCAGCAGAGATTTAGAATACACTGCAATCACTGTCAAACCGACTTGACTTGGTATTTTGGACAAGTTCATGGTTTCAGGCTAAAAGAAAAGGACTCCAGCTTGTTTCCTTCAGAGATGAAGCGCATGTTTGTTGCGTCTCACCTTCACTGGGCTTCAGGTCAGTCTCTTCCAGAGCGGGCTGCTTCTCTGGATCTGCTTTGTCGTTCTGATCCCACTTCTTCTGGATCTGCTTGGACAACAGGAACTTTTTATTTTCATAGAACAGCATGAACACCGCAGCAAGCACAGCACCAAACCTCGGGTTTCCAATTCTAATTTCTCCACTAAGTATTTCTCAAAGTAAGGCATCATTGTGTTGTAAGTGCTGAAGCTCAAGTCTGGTTGCAGCACTGCCTATTAACATACTGCTAATCAGTCAAATGAACTCTTTCCATGGGAATTCATACATCTTCAACATACAGATTTCTACATCTATAGGTTCATACAGTCAGTGTGTGAGGGCTGGAGCCATGTGTTTTAAAATGCTGTTTCTTTTCTCGAGGAGCTGAACAGAAAGTGATCACGCTCTGACCTTTTGTTTCTTGTCCTTGTACATCTTGCCCAGCGTCAGGAAGTGTTCGATCAGGAACATGAAGTAGACTCCAGACAGAGCCGTCAGACCCTTCCACACGGCGTCCAGGTTTTCCTCGTGCTCATCATGGAGGTGATGTCCCTCCGAGAAATTCAGCTCAGCATGGTCGTGGTGGTGATGGTGGCCTCCCTGAGACTGAAGCATGCACAGATGTAAAGAGAGAGAGACGAACACTGAACACAGCACTGCCACTGCAAAAGTTAACAATCTAACCAAGTCTTTGAATCTTGTATCTATCCAAAAAGTCTTTTTGATCTTGTTTTGCAAGCACAGGATGTTTAAGACTATTATTCTTGTTTTGAGAATATTTGTCTTTTTGTTTCTTAGTTAGTAATGAGATCCTAAAACTAGATATTTTTCACAGAAAATAAGTCGAATTATGTCAGATACTGCTCGCATGACCACCTCTTAGCTTAGAAATCTTGTTTCAATACCATAACCTCCCAGTAAGCATTCACACACTTATAAGTTATGGTATTAGCTATTATATATTATATATTATTATATTATTATTAGCTTAAGCTAATCATAACTCTTGAATTAAGAAGAATCATCTGGTTACGGTGCTCTTGATTTAGGTTTTTTTCACTCAATTTAAGTTAACAACAAAAGTGAAATAAGAATTGAAAAGCTAGTTTTGAGATTAGTTGACTTGCATAAAGTACTTGAAATAAGTGTTTCACCACTTATTTTAAGACATTTCTCACTTGTCTAATATATAGATATTTTTTCTTATTTCAAGAAATCTTACCAAGTGTGATTATCTTACTGCACTGGCAGATTAGGGCAGAGCGCGCTGGATTTATCACAAGACAAAACGAGAGCATCCTTTCATTTTAACTCAATTATTTAGTTTTCACATTCATTGGAAGCCAAAGGTGTAACTGCCTGTAAAATCTGATTAATAACTGAGCCCAAGTCTAAACATAACGTGGCTGGTTAATATGAGCGCTTTGTCAAATGACATTCCACACGGACTCACGTGGGGGATGAGGTGGAGGAAGGCGTCGCCGCTCAGTGTGCCCACAGCCAGAGCCACCAGGAAGCTGAGGAGGAACTTGAAGAAAACTCTGTTCATGAGCGGGATGAGGACGACGCCGAGCAGGGACAGCAGGCTGATGATGGTGATGGAGATGAAGCCGCCGAGCCACGCTGCAACACCGAACCAAACAATTCCAACCACTGAGACTTCAGACACACAACTCCAGAAGGTCTGAAGAAAAACCTACAAGTGTAAATCTTAGGAGAAAGCGACTTTAGTCTCTCACCTATTGTGATGCTCCTGCCCCCTTCAGAGCGCTCGCCGTGGTCGTGGCGCGAGCTGTTGTGGTCACCGTGGTGTCTGTGACCGTGTTTATGGTCTAGAGATGAAAAGGAGATGGAATCAATCCAGTTTCAACACAAACTAAAGTCAACATGTACAAAAAACATCAGTCACAGCTCAATACTGCCAGAGTGTGACCAGAGTGCACCTGAACACTCCAGGTGAGTCAGCAGACAAACATGAGGATGATCTTCCTGTTTACTTCTCTTGTTTTGTCACCGTCGACAGATTTCAGCAACAATCGGACAAAACAAGACTACACATCTACTGTCACTATAAATATCCAAATACAATCATTCTTTAAAAGCTAAAAACCTCTGAATAAGATGCCATGAGTGAGGATGTTGTCTGGAAGTCACATGAAAACCAATTAATCATAAAAGACAAGATGAGTCTCTTTTGGTCACAGAGCTAAAACAGAGACTGGCTGGACTTTTGTTAAGTAAGTTACAGTGTTAATTAAATGAAGTCATTCGTGTAGGAAACCTCGATGGTTGTGACATTTCCAACTTCGCTGACACGTTAACGTACATTTTCATTTAAAGAATGGAGGAAGACTCGCTCCATCGATGGACTCCTACCTTTCTCCCCGTGTCCGGCGGCGCCTCCGTGCAGGATGCAGGCGCCGCCATCAATCTGGTTGAGCAGGGCGGGGCAGAGGAAGCTGAAGTCGCTGAGGGTCACGCCCACGTCCTGAGACATGCCGTGTGAGGAGAGGATGCTGGAGCCGCTCAGACACTGGAGACAAAACACAAACTCTCAACTGCTGGCTTTTAAACACACATGAGAGGTTTTACACAGGACTCACACCTGGACTGACTTTGTATTGACTTTCCTGTCATTTACAACACGGCTGTACCGAAAACTAGACGGCCGCCATCTTCACGCAAAGCTGACAAAGTGGTCTGTGAAGAACGAGTCTTCCAGCAACAACCAACCTTCAGTCAGCAGGTAACTCTCCTCTCAGTGAGGCGCCACAAACTGAATGTCACTGCTGCAACACAACCTGCACTGAACGGTTTCAGGCGATGTCCAGCTGTGGCTAGTGCATAGACTGTATAAAATATGGACGTAGTGTCCGTGACGTCACCCATAGGTTTCTGAAGAGCAAAAATGAAGCAAATCGTAGTGCGTAGCCATCTTGGTAGCCTACCTCCGGTTACTCCAAATATGGACAAAGAGGTGGAGCGAGGGCGGAGCTGAGGCGGGTCGAATGAACGCTATTGGCTGAAAAAAGCCGCTTTATTCGAAATAATCAAACTAGCTACGGCTAACCAGCTAGGTTAAATGCTAAATATCGTTGCTAGCCGGCTAACCCCACGACGATCTCTTTCCCAAACTCAGTGACTAGAATTAGCCGGGGTGACGCCCTTTAGACCGTCAGTGGCTAGTTGTCAATCAAAGTGGCGCCACTTAGATTGACAGCTATGAATTGTGCATAATGATGTATGCTGTATATTTTAAACGAACGCCTTATAAAAAAATTCGCCCCCCCCCCCCCCGGGTTGTCATGGAGTAGAAAAACAGCTTATTAGACTAGAGCCATGTTTTGAACCAGGCTGTAAATATGTTTTTATGTCATACCTCTGCATTGTCTGTGCTTTGGTTGTGAGGAATGTCGTGGTCGTGGTCGTGGTCGTGGTCGTGCTCATGATCGTGGTCGTGGTCGTGGTCATGGTCGTGCTCATGATCGTGGTCATGGCTGTGGTGACTGGTCCAACTGACTGCAGCTGCCTGGGTTTGGCTCTCAGTGACCGCTCTGGCTGCAGACCTGGTGGCTTCTGGGCTGCTTTCTTGTCTCTTATGAGCGTCGTCCGGTTTCACCACCAGCTGGGCGTTGTACACCGCCGTGGCACCGACCTCCTGAGCCGCCGCTGCCGTCTTCCTGGCGCGCAGGTCGCGATGGCTGTCCTGATCTTTGGAGACCTCGGGGGTCTTTGGAAACTTTCTGGGCTGCGAGGGTTCGGTGTGGACGTGTTTCCGGTGCCGAGTGTTGTCGTCGTCATGGAGCTGGTGGTGATGGTGGTGGTTGTGATGGTGGTGGTTGTGATGGTGGTCATGGTGGCCTGGTTGCTCGTGATGTTGCACCATGACAGTCCTGATGTGAGCCAAGCCCACGTTCTGCAGGAGGCGCTTTAAACCGGCCAGAGAGATGGTGCCGTTTTCTCCATATCTGTTACATTTGATGAAACATCACAGTTAAAGTCGAACAATAACACAATAATCTGTCATCGGTCAACAGTGCGATTCTCTGCTATTTATATAGTAAAATATTGATATTTGAGTGAATACAATCATTTCATTTTAATATTGAACAACAAACATGTTTACGTATTCGTGGCTCCTGTTAGTGCACCACAACATTTCTCACAGACTTTCAATAGAAAACTGTTGATGTTTTGTGTCAGCTGTGAAAACTCAAACTTTCAGAAAACACTCATTTTCAAAATACATATTTACTTTATAATTGTTTATCCTCAAAGGAGCAAACAGACCTACAAGCAAACTTCACCAGCGGAAGTGTGTGTGTGTGTGGGGGGGCGACGGCTGAAACGAATGAACATTTGTCCAGCAGGTAAAGAGCAGTGTTGTTTGCTCTGCTTGCCTTCAATCTTAATTCAAGTGATATTAATGTAATATAGCTTCAATACATTCTACTTCAATTTCCAAACTTTAAAAAAGGCTTTGGTTGTTTTGTGGTTGTTTTGAGGTTGTGGCTGCTAAGAATGGATCCCAAGTTCCTGGATTACGTCCCAGTTTCCCAGACAACGACTGAGCAGCCGTTCTGTCGGGAGCTCACCTGTCAAACAGCGCCTCCAGGTGTTGCCTCTGGCTCTGCTCCGCTCGCTGGGAGTCGACCACAGCTGACAGGAAACGCACCCCGCCGTTCGTCTCTGCGGTGGACGGGATGCAGTCTGAGCTGGCCGAACCGCCGCCGCCGCTGGACAGAATCACGGCGAGGAGAAACATCACGGCCACGGTGGCTCGGCTCTTCTTCTCATCCATCATCTCTGCCAGGAGAACAAGCATGAGTCATCCTGAAAGAATCTGAATCATGAACTGATGAAATGTGGCTGCCACAAATTAAAAAGGAGACGGCAGCAGTGACACGTCCCCGTCCCACAGTCCTACATGTAGGACTTTGATGTCCAGTCTGGACGTGGCTGCTGAAGTTAACAAGACTGTGACTGGATGGATTTCTGCTCCACATGAAGGTGAAACACAGGCTGAGAAATTCCTCCCTCCAATGCTAAGAAGTCACGGAAAATTCAAGTGACACTATGAACAAACACAAACCTACAGTTCTGCATGTCGATGAATCATGAGCTGTAAAAGTTCATGCTGAGTCATTCTCAAACTTTTCCTGGAGCTGTCGCCACATCGCTTCTTTTTTCTGACCAACAAAGTAAGAAATCCTCAAATTCCAGAAACTAGAAGTGGATCTTGTTTTCCAGCTTTTACAGAAAAATGACTGTTCTGATTAAACGATCACTTCAGCTCTGGTTTAAATCTAAACACAAACTGTGAAGCTGTTTTTTTTTCTCAGAGGAAGGAAGTGAAACTGACAGCTGACATCGGCTGCTTCCTGAAAATCCTGTTCAGAAATCTTCTATGACTCAGTTCAGATTTACAACCCAGAGCAGTAGTGCTTTGTTAAAGCTGGAGTCACTGTTCCCACTTCAGCTCTTTGTGTTACACGGTTATACTTGTTAGACTGTTGAGTATTTACATACTTAGGTCAAATTCAATCTACTACATTTACATTTACACAAGTATAACTGGCACATAGACTTAAGGTATAAAGTACTCACTGTGTAAAAACGCTTTAATATAACTGGAGCTCATTCTGTACATGTCATACATTATTGACAGATTTCATACGTAACAACACTTCATGTTTATTCACTCATTGAAATAGTGAAACTCGTACAGCTGTCAGACACAGGTAGAGGAACAGTGGGCTGTACTACGAAGCCAGTTTAACCTACTCCGATTTAACTCGGGGTCAGTTACTACGACGGTGATGAAGATGTTGGTTGGTTGAGTTCATGAGTCTGTGTGTGTTCAGCAGCGCAGACACAGCTTCTGTGTGAAGATTCGTGCTCCGTGATTTTCACCGGAAGAAAGCGCTTTGATAATGTCCGGATATGAAGAGTCTAAAGAATTTACTGTGACTGCAGACACGGTTAATTCATTAGCTCAGTGTTCGTGTGTCTTTTTGTCTTATGGACTTTTTTTTATTTGTTATATGATCGAGATGTCAGGACACGTAAAGTGGTCTAAATCTAAATAATCTGAATATGTGAAACTAATGAGGATAATTCAGAAATGATCTGCTCCTAAAGCTCCTCGGCTGTAAACCGACCTGTGTGAATGTAAAGCTGCTGTTAACAATAACTTCATTCTTACAGTCGTTTCAGGATGTCAGAACTAAACATACACATATTCTATCAAGGTGTGTATTAATCGTCCTTTAACTCTGAGGACAGATGTGGAGCCTACACTTGTACACGGTGTGTGTCCAACAGTGAGGCTTGACTCCGCCCACTGGCTGCGGAGACGTCCGGACCCAGAAGCCGGGAGAGACTCTGAAATCCACATCTTTCATAGAGAAACATCATCGGGGTGAACTCCGGTCTTTAAACACCGTCACCCTGCGGAGTGACACTCTTGTAATCCGCGCGCCGATATCGACTGGCTCTTCCAAATGTCAAATCATTTTTCTCGACCAATTGTAGTAGAGGGGCGGGGCTTACACAAACAAACCTCCAGTTAACCACAAACACAAACTGCTCCGTGCAGTTTAGAGACGCAGCGTAAATTGCCATGACAACACACGTCGAGTAAAACCTATCCACCTTCGTAGTTAATCAGGAAGTTACCGACGACGTCACGAAGTTACTCCTGAATTTACCCCGATAAGCCGGTTACCTCGCTTCGTAGTACACCCCACAGAAGTATGAAGCAGCATCACAAGAAAACAAAGTACAAGTACCTCAATGTGGCACCTAGTACAGTAGTTGAGTAAATGTACTTTATCTCCAGTTCTGATGCTGACTCAGCTGAATTTAAGCGACAACCCGGAGCTTCACCTGAAAACACGTCTGACGCTAATTAACACGCTTACAGAACACGTGTGTGACGCTTCCAGTGACAGAAGCCTCTGAGCAGATTCTGGCTCATTCCGGATGTAGATGACAGACATTTAATCACCACTTGCTCCAACGATCCCGTTGGAAGACAAGTTTCTGCTCCGCCACCACAACCAAACCAGAACACACAAAAACTAGAAAACTAAGCAGAAGACCACCGTCTGGTTTGTTGGAAGTTGAGCCGAATGAAAGAGCAGATTGTGACTAACGGAATCACTACCACCTCAGCTGTGTTCAGGTGTTGGTTCGTCCTCTGAAAAAACAACGACTTTAAACTTGGGAGTTTTTTCAATGGGATCCGGCGTTCGGCTCCTCCGTGAGCTGGCAGGTTTGAGAGACAAATCACGGCTCACGAGTGGAAGCTACGATGGATATAAAACTACTGGTTAGAAATAAAACCACTGGTTAGAAAGTGGCGAAGCCTTTCTACTGTAGCCATGAATCCTGTAGCCACATTAGCCTCCTGCTAGCGGCGGATATCGGCGGAGTTTCTCGGGGATGTTGGCGGGAGGCTGCGGCCCAGACTCGGGCCTCCTGCCGCCGCCGACCGGCCTCATTCTACCGCCATATCAGGCCATAAAGACATAAAAGCCTCGTGTCCGGGCAGCCACGCGTGTCTGTGTGAGCAGACACACACACTCACACACACACGGACTGCGGACGTAAACAGTAACACGTTGGGTTTGTGCGCTCAGCCCGGTGCCGTGTGCACAAAGAGCGAGAACCCGGAAACAGAGCCGCCGCCATGCTGCAGCTGCGCCCGCCGCAAACCAGAGCACAACGAGCCGGTAAATGTGCTGAAAAGACTCACGGGGGCTGCGGGCTGGCTGCCGTGTCGTTTTCGCTCCGGTCGGTGTGTGAACTCCTTACGGTGCTGCTCTGATTCCGTCCGACGATGGAGGCTGATGGATGTGGTGTGTGTCGCCTTCAGGGGTTGCCGGAAATCTGAGAGACGCTGCGCCGAGTGGCGGGTGGTGGAAGAGGTGGAAGAGGAGGAGGAGGAGGAGGAGGATGAAGAGCAAACATGCACATGAAAGATAGCAGCTTTTATCACATACTGACACCACAAAACACCATTCAGTAACACGCAGTTATGATCATAGACATGTTTTAACAAAAATAGTCTTTCTCCTGATAAAAAGTGGGAGATTATTGAGTTGCAAAAATAATTTAGTAAGGTAAAAGTCTTAAAATGTGTTATTACATGTGTAATGTTTTGAAACTGTAGAAAGAGGTGATTAATGTCATGAACATGTCTTTTCATCACTGACTGTGATTCTGGGGGGTGAAAAGCATCACATCAAACAGCTGATGGACGTTTTCTTTCGTTAATTCTGTTTCTTTATGTTGCAGTTTCCAAAACAGACAGAAGAAGAAAACTGAGGTTTGTTTTCTGGAGCTGATGCACATCAACACAGAAACTAGTTATTTCAGACTATTATAGTTGCTGTGTAAAAATTCAAAGTTAGCTGATGGTTAAAACAATGAATTGAATAAAGGAATTTCCTATTTCTCTGACAGAATTGTGCTCATAGTGTTGTGAAAGACTCTGAAACAGGATTAATTATTCATCACAGAGGCAGATAAAATTAGGGTGTGAATTAACTGTGTTTGTGCCAGCTGGCAAGAAACTGCTAGAGTCCGTATTTTCCGGGCGGCTGCTGAAGGCAGCACAGGAGGACCCTGACAGGTGTGAAGGGAGACAGCAGCAGAGCATGAGACTGGTCAGGTGACGGCACTGCCAGGGTCCGGGTCTGTGGGAAAGAAGAGGGGATTAGCAGAAAGGATGTGAAAACTCCCAGCGTCAGTTCTGATGCTCTGAGAGTTGGTGAGAAAGATTCCTGATCAAAGACTCAGGTCAAATCAAATCTGTGCCCTCAAATCATTAAATGGAGGAATTTGACTGCCAGCTTTACTTTATGAATTGAGATTTAACATGTGAAGATCAAATAAAATATGTTTTGTTTTAAATTAAAACAAGTCTTTGAATATGCAGCTGAAACTATTAGTTGATTAATCAATTAGTCAATTGAAAGTAATTGTCGACTATTTTGATAATGGTCGACTCATTTCCCCTGTAAAATCAGTTGATGGTTCCATAGTTTCTGTTTTTCCTTTTACTGATGTGAATGCGTCTGTAACAGACTGAGTGTGTCTGTAACAGTGTGAATGTGTATGTAACAGACTGACTGTGTCTGTAACAGACTGAATGTGTTTGTAACAGACTGACTGTGTCTGTAACAGACTGAATGTGTCTGTAACAGACTGACTGTGTAACAGTGTGAATGTGTCTGTAACAGACTGAATGTGTCTGTAACAGACTGAATGTGTATGTAACAGACTGACTGTGTCTGTAACAGACTGAATGTGTCTGTAACAGACTGACTGTGTCTGTAGAAGACTGAATGTGTCTGTAACAGACTGACTGTGTCTGTAACAGTTTGTGTCTGTAACAGACTGAATGTGTCTGTAACAGACTGACTGTGT
>JBBMOC010000803.1:0-19438 GCA_037975185.1 Centropyge bicolor
AATAAAGCGGCTTTTTTCAGCCAATAGCGTTCATTCGACCCGCCTCAGCTCCGCCCTCGCTCCACCTCTTTGTCCATATTTGGAGTAACCGGAGGTAGGCTACCAAGATGGCTACGCACTACGATTTGCTTCATTTTTGCTCTTCAGAAACCTATGGGTGACGTCACGGACACTACGTCCATATTTTATACAGTCTATGGTTTCACCATCATTCACCTCTGGTCAAGACAAAGACAGGAACAGTTCTGAGTCCAACATGTTCACATGAGCATCATGTCTGATGCAGAGGTGACGAGGAGCAAACGTGATGCTCACAGCTTTTACTTTTCACACCAGCGACCCACGATCACAGACGACGTGTCGCCTGACGGACGACGACCACACTGAGCTTCACAGATGAGTTTAGAGACACCAGCAACTGCAAATGTAGAGAAACAAGAAGTCGCTCACATAAATGATCTGAATGTGTTTGTTTCAGACGATGAACAGTCAGAAAATGATTCACATCATCGACAAGAGCTCGACCGCACACACACACACACACACGCACACACACACACACACACACACACGCCTCATTTCTCTTCTAATGAAAACAATCTGTGAAATGACATAAAACTTTCACTTTATGAGATCAGATCAACATCTGTGTCTCTGTGACGCTGCAGTGAGACACAGTGACGGTCGACAGGTGCTGATCAGAGTTAGAGACAAAGGTTGACGGACATTAAATTTATTCATAAACAATCAGACAAACGTCATTGAAGTGATGATAACTCATCCTGAGAGTCGGGAGCCTCAGACCAACCAACACTTCAGCTCTAAAACAAAAAGAGAGGAGGTCAAACTCACAGACGAGCAACAAAATCTGTGAACGGCTTGAAGCACAGATCGTTTCCCTGATAGTGAAGTTTACTCTTAAAAACAAACACATGAGCAAAACACACACAAATAGACAGGAACAGGAAATATATTTGCATGTGTTCACACAGACTCGTGGTTCAGCTTCGAGGAGAACGGACGAGATCTGGCCTCAGTTCAAGCTTCAAGCTGAGACACAAGTTTGACATTTAGCCTGAAATGACTCTTCAGTGAAATCAGCAGAGTCAACGCTGCGACACACACACGCACGCACGCACGCACGCACGCACACACACACACACACACACACACACACACACACACACACACACACACACACACACACACACACACACACACACACACAAACAAACACACACACACACACACACACACACACACACACACAGACAGGTTCTATAGTATCCTTCCACCTCTGCTGTCCTCACAGTCTCTCTTCCTGCTCTCTCACCCCCTCGGTTGCCCCCCCCCTCTCAGGGTCAGCTGAGCCACGTCCTTGTGATTGATGCCTCATCCAGGCCTCGATCTTTACGCTATTACGCACCAATTGCGGCGAGTAATTTGGCCGCAGTCTGAGGGCGAGCGGTGAGTCAGCCGGGGGGGCCACGCAGGATCACAAAGCCCGTCGCTGTCCTCCGCCCCCCCATGCTCACATCCAACCAAACCAGCAACCAGTCAGTCTGTTTGACCCCTGTCACTCCCAGCATGCACTGCTCTGTCATCACGGTCCAAACAAAGACGACTCCTCTGTTTCACACAAAGTGCAAAGACATGAAGGATGAAAGAAGGAGAGAAGCCTCCGACAGGCGACAGGACGATCAGCTGATGTTTTCACATCTGAGACAACAACTGTTTGTTGTATTTTATGGCACCGGCTCAGAACCAGTCATCTTCATCATTTACCAACATAATGTTACTCGACGATCTGTCCACAGTTACAGTCTCTGTTTCAAATCAGCTGTGAACAAACATTTGTTCAAAGCTGGGACAAGTTTTTTTTTTTTTTTTTTTAAATCGAGCTCAAGGAAGAAATTATTTGATTATTAGTCTTTAAAAACAGCATCAGTTCAGGACTGAATGAGATGAATGTGGATCCATCCGCCGCTGAAAGTAGTCCCACACAAAGACAATATCTCCTCCATTGTTGTTGCTATATGAAATTAATGAGCCTTATTAAAATTAATCTTCATATTTTAGAGCCACAGACGAACGAGGAAACGTTAACGACTGACAGATCGATGGTTTGGGGTTTTTCGGGTGACTGAACAGAAATTTACACAAGTGACTGTATTTATATTATTATTATATTTTAAAATGTGTTTTTAGGAAACATTCTATGAATCTCGTGACCTGACCTGATCGTCTCTGTCTGTTTTACTGTGGGATGCTTCGTCAGAGCCGTGAACAAGCTGCCTAATTAAACTCTGACTGTGAAGAACGAGGATGACTTCGACAAACACATGGAGCTGAATTCATAACCTCGCCGTCACGGCGGCGTGAACGAGCCACACAGGGCTTCAGTTCATCACACGGCGACTCCCTCGTGGTGCGTTCATGGACGTTAATTCACGCTGGTGTCGAGAGACCCAACGTGTTTATGTGAAGTTTTACGAGCTCCTCTTATAAACTGTCCATTAATGAACCGAGCTCTGTATCGATAAACTATAAAAACATGTGATATCAGGAGGCTTGTTCTGAGCAGGTGAAACTGCATCAGGTGACGAGTGTGGTTTTTATTCTGGTTGTTATTCAGATGGATCGTCTGTCTGAAGGAACCTTGAGGCCGGAGTCAAGGAGCTTCTTCCAGATCCACAACAGCATCAACACAAACAGGCTCAACACTGAATCTAAGAGCAGCCAGAGACTCAACACAAACAGTGAAACAGAGAAAATCAAACCGGAGCTGGAAACAACCATCGACTCTGAACTGGGATAAAAGTCATCACATCTCAACACAGTTCACGTCAGAAACCTTTTTCTGTTCAACGACCAGTGAATCAAACATTTCAGTTTCCAACAGACGTCGTGATTCAAGTGAAACGACTCTGGTCTGGAACAAAGTGAAGACGGAGACTCAAGGCTTCATTAAAGACGAAGCTGATTAGTGTTGAATCAAATCATCTGACTGTGTAACAATGAGACTTTGAGGAGTCGATTAGAAAACAAACTGACTCAGTGAAGAGCTTGTTTCTGGAGACGAAGCTCATTCTGCTCAGTTTCCACAGTGATGTCATTCACAGCTACGACCGACCTCCACCCTGCCTCCGTCCATTAGAGCTGCACAAACAGCAGGTGACACCTGCCGGCGCTCGGCCGGGAGCTCGCCGGCCTCACAGCCACGGGGAGGAAATAGAACTTTAATGACTCTTAATAAGCTCCATCTCTGCGTGAGACGCTGCTGAAAGCACCAACTCCACACATTCATCTGTCTCCACAGCTCCGTCCTGAAGCTGGAGCCGTGACGGTGACGGAGGTGAAGCCAGTTCGACTCCTCCTGCACGAACAGTGGAAGGAGACGTTTGATGTGGACGAAGCGAAGACGCTGCCGGACGTTACTGGGTTTAACTGAACGTCTTTAATCACATGTTCACTCTGATGTTTTAACCTGATCCTCCTGCAGTCCCATGATAATTAACCCTTTCATTCTCGGAGCCCGTCTCACACCTCGTCTGTCGTGTCCTCACGCCGCCGCTCAGTGGACGGACAAACAGACACTAAATGTTTCAACAGCTTCTCTTTGTAAAAACATGGGACATGGACAAACCTGAAGGTCCTTTATACAAAAACGCTGAATATGAAGAATGATAAAGAGTCACATCAGGATTTAGGTTCAAAAATAAATTACTTTCTGCATCAATTATCAAATATATAAACTGTATATTAGCAAAAGATTTGTTTTGAATCACTTTGACAAAAACAAAGTAACAAACAGGATCAACCTGTTCGTGTTTTGTTCCTGTCGCAGACGACTGATCGACCTGCAGAGCGACTTTCACAGCTGTTCACAAATCACTGCTCTGATGCACTTTTCCATTTCACCTTGGCAGCCGAGTGTGTGAGTCTGTGTGTGCAGGATGTGACCGAGCGTCTTGAACTCTTTAGTGACTTGTTTTGATTTCATGTGAAACTTTGTGATGCTTGTGTTTTGCTGAAGAACTGAAACTATGTAAAGACTCAACTGGTTCAAAAGATTAATTAGTTTATAAGTAAATCTCTGTGAACATGTGCAATAATTCACCTGTAAAGAAAAGTACAACGTGCCTCTTGTTAACTCTGATCTCGTTGTGATGAGGCTTTTACGGCCACTTACCAAACTAAACACACTCTTGGTGAATGTGGTTAAACTGCCATCACTGTTATTCAGCTGCGTCGAGGCCGAGCCGTCGCTCTAATGACCAGAGAGCATGTTCAAATGTCAGACTCATTTTCGGGCGTTTCACGGCGGCGACGTGAGCACATCAGAGCGTTTTTCCCATCAGCCTTTTCTGTGTCACATTAATGTTTTATTCATGATGTCAGAGTCAGGAGATGCGTCTCCGTGTCGACGACCATCGACAGCGTCTCACATGACACGCTGAGCCGTGATTGGTCCGATGGAGCCGTCACCTCTCCGACAGCTCCTGGACACTTCCCATGAGATTATAAAGAGAGTGGTTTTAATTAATAAGTTTCCAGCTCAGAATTTACGCCTCCTGTTTTAAAACCACCGCAGCCAGGCCGTGAACACTTTGGACCAGAGCAGCATTAGGATATTACTTTGGAAGCATCATCAGCTCGTAAATCTGCCTGAGCCGAGGTGCTTCTCATCAGACGCCAAACACTGAGGCGATTTTTACAATCTCAAAAAAAAGAAGGTGGAAATAATTAAAGAGGCACAAAAAGGGAAAAAAGTTTGGTCAGATTTGTGAACTGAGGTTTTTATACCATCACCACAAAACATCAACAGCCAGAGCAGCAGACAAGTCAGTTTCTACACACACACACACACACACACACACACACACATACACACATACACACACACACACACACACACACACACACACACACACACACACACACACGACAGCTNACACACACACACACACACACACACACACACACACACACACACACACACGACAGCTTTCTGTAACACAGCTTCACGAGAACCAACTGACAAACAGCCCAAAACTCATGATGCAAACAGGACAAAGAATGAGACGCATGTGTAGAATAAACCTATAACCAACATGAGGAGCAATGAGGCTAAATTAACTCAGAAGACTCAGAACTTCAAAAGAAGAAACAAACTCATCAATATTCAAACTCAGGAGACTCAGATAAGGTTATTAAAATGTCTTGTATTAGAGAATTTAACAGAAGTAAACATACATTAAATATACATCATCAACAAAGATACCAAGAGTCTTTTTTAAGCTCTTTCTTTTCAATTCAACAAACAAATGAGCTTCATCAGTCTCAGTCAGCTCCAGCTGCCTCTCACCTATTTACACTCGTTCTTCATCTTTAAAGTCGTCCTTCGTCAAGATGATCGGTCCGGTTTGGTTTTCAAGTGTTTTAACCATGAGGTTGATTCATCCGTCGTCGTATTGACTTTGTTAAGTTTGTTTTATTAAAGTTTTCGCCGACTGTTCGTCTGCGTCTTCTCCGTGTGTGTATCCTATTTCCGGTTTAGAAACACAGGTGCGCTGCGATTGGCCGCGAGGTCGCGCGAGATTTTAAACGAGATAAAACGATCTGATATTCTCCGCTGTATGTTAATGACATTTGATTATTAAAGTTTCACAAATAATATATTACAATTTAAAACGTATTTGTGCAAGGTTACAAAACACAATTTAAACCAAATATTAGCAATAAATGATTTAATAATAATAAAAACAGTTACTATGGTCATTTTGTGACCTGGGCTACACATGTGAACAATATAAACAGCAAAAAGACAAAAGTGCAGTTTTCAAACAAACAACAGTTTGACTTTGGTTTAAAGTGAGTGACAGCAGCTCACCTGCAAAACTGATGATGGGAAAAGTACAAAAATCTATTTGAATTCAGGATCACAGGTCAAAATGAACTGAATGCAGTTGGACAGCAGGTTGGAAGAAAAATATGTTTTTGTTTTTCTGCAGAGTTCAGAAAATGTGTGTTTTTAACATCAGCTTGTTTTATCAAACCTCATCAGCAGCCGGTGTTTTACAATGTGGCAACATACAAAAAAAAACTTCAACTGTTCACATTCACAGCAGCTTGTGTTTACACACAAGCACTTTCAGCTTTAATCATTTTGGTCTGTGATTTGTCATTTTGTAATTTTGAATTATTCAACAGTTTCTACCTTTGTCTCAGTAATTGTTGTGTCACTTCATGTTTTCTTGCTCAGATCGACGTCGTTGTTGTCTGGTTGAAAAGAATGTCCACATGTGCAGGATTGTGAAAGTGGAGCCTGCAGGACTCTGAGTCACAGCTCATCGGTGGGTGTGTAGACTCACCTGTGTGACCTGGACTCTGCAGACCTCCTCCTCCTCCTCCTCCTCCTCCTCTTCTTCTTCTTCTCCTCTTCTTCTTCACATGTTGAAGATCTGAGAGTTGACGTGAGCAGACAGGTTCCACAGATTTCACATTAAAATCCCCTCGAACGTCCACCAGGTGCAGCTCAGTCACATCCCAGCATGCACCTGTGGGCGTGTTTGATTTGACTCACTTAGCTGCTCGCCGGGTGGTGCATTAGAAATCAGTGACTGTGTGACAACATCGTCTGCATCAGCTGCTCGTTTATATGATGAGTGAAGATCAACACTCCAGCTTTAAATGTGCTGGTTATTAGTTTGTATGAATTATTATATGTTATTATATCATATGAACTGATCAGAGTTCAGGGCTGGTTTAACCATAGGTTGATTCTAATGTGGTTGATTTAAATATTACTACAACATTATTAATTTAGCAGCTACAGGAAACTCTGATTTCTTATTAATTTATTGTCTTTGCTGTGAAGAGTATGAGCTGTTTTATGAAACCTTGTCTTGTTGTGTTGGTTTATAATTTCAGTTCACTGCAGAACTAGACATGATCCTGTTCATAAGATGATGAATATTACAGCAGTCATAGAGGAACATGTGGCTGAAAATCGTGAGTTTCTCTGGTTCATATTTTCATTGATACATTGTTGGTCCAGTCTTTTCTCTCAGAGCTGAATCAGGAGTCTAACAGGTGTCACTTGGCAGTTTCCTTTGTTTTCTGTTTCACGATCGTTGCTCGGCTGTTTTGATTAGAAAATCTTGCTGTGACTGTGATTTGAAAGAGTAAATGAAAAGAAATCTCAATATTTTAAAAGTTATTTTATTGACTTTTTTGGACTCATTCGTTCCATCGAAGTGCACCAGTTTTAGCTGTAATGACCCTTCAAAATAAAGCAGTGTCATGTTAAACAGTCCAGAGATTTTCTAAAGTCTTTTTTCAGTTATTTAAAAAGTTGTACTGAGGTAGAGGAAGTTTCAGAGGGAAACAGAAGGATGAATATATTCAGATTGAACATGACTCATCATTCAAGTCGCTCGCAGGTGAACATCCACCTTTATTTCTTTAGTTTACCTTTGTTTCTCCTCATTCAGGTCTGGATACCACGACATCACCGAGAGCTCAGTGGTGATGTGACTCCTCCTCCTCCTTCTCCTCTTCCTCCCTCCCCCTCCTCTTCCTCTCTCTCCTCCTCCCTCTTCTAAAGTTAAAAAGTTGTGGGAGACCTCAGACGACTCTTCCTTCATCTGCTCTCATCTCTCTGCTCTTTGCGTTTCCTCTGGCCTCGAGGTCACAACCTGAACTCCGTGGTCTTATCAGCTCTCATGGATTCACCTCCTCTGACCTCAAACTTTCTTTAATCCTCCACATCACTTATCTGCTCCCGTCTCATCTCTGCTCAGTGAAATAACAGCACGTCCAAACAGTTTGGGTGATTTAACAGTTTTTAATCATAACTTTTGTACAATAGATTTTACATTTTCACAAGCTAAGAAGTTAATGATGCCGGATATCTGAGGGAGTCTGCGTCTCCAAAAAGCCAGTTTTGGTATTTTTCAAACAACAGATGTGATGGAGATGGACAGCAAACATATTGAACATCTTTTTTGTCCTAAAGTGGATCCTTACATCAGGAGGAAGTGAGACCGTCTGAGCTCAGAGGAACTCGCACTGAACCACCTCGGAGGCTTCAGCTCATGTTCCAGGGCCAAAGAAGATATGACACCGGGATTCAAATATAAAACCATCAGACGTATAAGACACAGTTTGGAGAAATGTAATCAGTCCCAGTTTGTAGCAACTCAGAACATTTCTCTTTCACTTTCCATCTGAACTGTGGGGGTTTTCCCACTCGCTCACCTCAGGTCAAATTTAACACAACAAGCCTTCTGCTCAACTTCGACTTGTTTCAGCAGTGAAACCGAAATAATTACGGTAACGGCACCAAACAGCCTTAAAAAAAAGTCGTACAATTAGAACATGAGCTTTCTGAGGCCGGTTCCATCTCGTTCACTTCAACTCATGGAAAACAGCAAACATTAGTAAAAGATAGAAAAATAAGTTCAAATCTTAGCCAAAAAAAAAATCAATACTATATTTAAGCAACATCATAATGAGGCTATTAAACTACAGAAGGAGAGTTACACTGATATCCTCTTTCTCAGATGCAATAATATTCCATAATCATGTACATACTGGGAGAAATATACACATATAAAAAACAATATTCTGCCTTATTCAATGTTCTCTATGTTGTATCTGAATGTCAAAATAGCTCACAATGCTCTGGAATAGAATATCATCAGACACGTATTTGTCCACTTTATAGTTTCAGCCAAGTACATACAGTGCATATACCATGTTAATGCTCGGTAAATAACATTTAAGTTCTACTATACATTAATCATGTTGAGAGGAGCTACATAAACCCAAGCAGCATGTCATAAATGCTCCGGTCAGCGTCCAAAGTAACCAGCTGAACATGCGGCGGCGGCGAGCGTCGTCTGTCCCGATGAAGAGTGTGTGTTCCCTGTGGGGGAGGAGCCGCTCGCCTCCGCCCGGGAGGAGGCCGAGAACTGAACGTGACCGTGATGCGTTTCCTGTTTTCCCAGCAGCCCTCGGGAGCAGACGCAGGAAAATGCTTTAACGATTTACAGACGAGTACGAGTGTCAACGCGTGTTCGCTGGAGTCGGTTTCAGAGAAGGACAGAAGTGACCGTTTGCTAAACTCCTCCCCCCAAAAAATGAGTCTTCACATTAAACTTTACATCTGGAACGAGTCGGAGCAGCTTTGTAGTTCGACCAACGTTCGAGTTCGGATGGTTTTTCACCTTTCCACAGAGCAAAATGTGTAAAACTGGGTTAAACCATGTGAGTCCTCAGCTGCTGATGTTAAATTAAGAATCAAGCTCTTCTAGTTCAGGAAGCTTCTCTGCCTCAGTTGTTTCAGTAAACTGCACATGTTGAACAGGAAACTCGACAGTCGTCATAACTAAAGAGTGTCGGAGTTTAGCAAACGGTTCGATTTCAAACGATCTCTCCTCAAACACGCGTCGACTGTTTCACAACTGAGGCAACGAGTCGTCACACTGAAGCGACAGAAACGATGCGTCGAGCGATGGGAGCGACCGTCGAACAAACTCGACAACAACAAGCCTGTTTTTTCTCCAGCTCCTGTTTTTGTGGACGTGAAGCAGCAAATCACATCCAAACTGAAACCAAAGGGAAATAAAGTGTTGAGGTGAAAGTGCAGCAGCTTCTCTGTCGCCGTCCAGAGAAACACTGGACGTGGCTCTGAGCAGTCACTGAGCCGTGATGTGAGAAACCAGGGGCGAGAGAAGCAGAGTGTGTGTGTGTGTTTCTGTCTGAGTGTGTGAACGTGTGCGCTCTGTGTTCGTGGGTCTTTGCCTGTGTGCTTGTGTGTGTTCAGTATGAGCTACAGTGAAGACGGTTCGGGCGCTGATGTTCCAGCTTCTCTGATGTCACCGGTGACATTTTTCTGTCCACGTGGACCTTCCATTGAAAATCAAATGAAAAACCAGATCACGTTATCATCGAAACAAACACGAGCCACCGAGGAGACTGACACCGACGACGCCGCCCGAGTGAGAAAATGTAGCCGCTACTGAACCGACTGTGACTTTTAAGCGAAAGATCCCACCGATAGCCTCAACACACAAACAGACGTGGTGAAAACAGACGTGACGACTCTGAAGATCGATGCTAATTTACATGGTGTAGCTTTCCGAGAGCTGCCAGCTGTGGTCGGCTGGAATGGAGTCCTCCAGCGTTTTTCTCATTTCTGCCCGACCGAGCGACACGGAAGCTTTAAATCCTTTTTTTTTTTTTTTCAACTAACCCAAAGGGAACACAGCCAAAGTGAGTTAACACGTAGATCACCGTTAGCACACAGCTGCAAATCAAAGAGGAAAACAACGAAGCTTCTCCAAAAAGTCATAAAAAAACAAAGTAGGAATCAAAAGAGAGAGAGAGAGAGAATCCAGAGGGAAATAAAAGTACAACAGGAATTACTGAGAAGAAAGGATATAATTTCTTGTTTTGCTTTTTCTTTTATACAAATGTGTGTTTGTCAGTCCGTTGGAGTTTGTTGCTGCGAGGCGTCGAGGCTACAAGGCGCCCGGCGAGGGCCGCTCCAGCCGGCTGCAGTACCACAGCCAGAGCAGCGGGGGCAGCAGCGAGGCCGGGCCCGCGGGCCGTCTGGGCGCGGCGGAGTTTCTCAGGATGGCGTTGGACGTACTGGGCCCGTCGATCTGAGGGTCCTGAGGAGACACAGAGGCAGAGGTTCTGAAGCCTGTCACCCATTGTTCCAAACATGAACAAACTTTGGAGGCAGAATTTGTCACAGTTGAAGTTTAAACTGTTTCGAACATAAAGCCTGACAGGTGAAGGATCAGTGAGACGTCAGTTTGAAGTGATGACACGTTTGTCGCCGGGTGTGAACATCCATGTTGTGGAAGGTTTCATGAACCTCAGCAGGTTCTGGGATCTTTCTCACGGCTGCTTGATAAATGACGACAAATCAAACAACAACAAGAAAAGCTCCCGACTCTTTGAAGCATCAAGTTCAACTGTCACTGTTTTTTCTTTCAGGTTTTTAGGACTTTATGCGTCACACATTAGAGCGATTTGTAATCTTGCACCCACGGGGACATAAAGTTGAGGCTGCACACTTCAAGACATCAGGCTGTTAATTCAATAATATGACCCATAAAAACTCCTAAATATATTCATCTGGTGTGACACAGTGAAAAAACCAAAGGTTGTTTTTATAACTCAAATGCCACAGAGGAGAGTTAAAAACTATGTGTGTGTGTTTGTGTGTGTGTGTGTGTGTGTGTGTGTGTGTGTGTGCGTGTGTGTGAGTGTGTGTGTGTGTGTGTGTTTGTGTGTGTGTGTGTGTGTGTGTGTGTATGTGTGTGTGTGTGTGTGTGTTTGTGTGTGTGTGTTTCTGTGTGTGTGTGTGTGTTTGCATGTACAGAGCTCCACCGCCGCTCCTCTGGCTCTGCGGCTCTTTGGCTTGCTAATAAAGCGGCAGCTCGCGGCCGGGTCGTCTCCCCCAGACCTGTCCCTGCCTCCATTAAATGTCAGTCCAGTGCAGAACACTGCCTTATTATTGTACAATGACATTTACAGTGAACTTTAAAAGGCACCAGATAAGCAACAATCCCATTTCAGCCTCAAAGGAAGTACAAAGAGCGGGAGTTTACAAAGGAGGCAGGAAGGACGGCGGCGGCGGCCATCGCTGTCAGAGGGAGGTCGAATCACAGCTCGGGATTATTCCGTAACTTGGACCTTGTGATGCTAAATCAAACTGTTTCCTGTGTTCAAATGTTGAAACAGACACAGGTTGCGTTCAGGTTTTTACAGGCTGTGACGTCACTTTTGACCAAATGCACTGGAGGAAGCAGCAGAAACATCAAAACATGCTGAAGAATTTTATCACTGCATTTTATTTTATTTTTATGTTCAGTTGTTCTTTTGTTCCGTTTGCTCCGGTGGTGCATTCAAGGAAGCTCAGAAATCTCTGAACTGTCTGTTTACAGATTTTACCTGCAACACAAAGGTAACAGAGGAGGAATGAATGTGTGGAAAGTTTCCTTCTGAGCCTCCTGTTGTGAGTGACGGAGCACTGCGACAGGATGAGGAACCTTCTGTGGAACTTTGTGTCTGACTGGAAATCCAATGTCACAACATGCATTTTATGAAGTGAAACTCACCACACAGAAGACGCCGTCGACCGTTGAATTTGACTTCAGTTTCTGAGCCTGTAACAGAAACAAATCTGTGTCACAACCAAACAAACACTTTCATGTCTGTCGTGATGCTTTTGTTCATGAAAATCCAACTGACTAAATATGAATGAGATTCCAAGGTTAACTGGTTTGGTGCTTTGACGATCGTCACACTGAGACTGAGAGCTGAGGCTGCAGTCATTCATTTACCTTGATCAACAATCGATGGAACAGTTTTCAATTTAATTAGACTGAAAATATTCGGTCGATACATTTACACAACAGGTGGAAACGTCCCACAGACATCAGTATTCAAACACTGTGACTAAACTTCAAATAACCATCATGTTCAATCTGCGCGTTGATGAAAGCTCGCTTCCGATCTGATCATAAAGCAGATTGGAAAATAAAGCTAAATTGGAAAAAAACCACACCAACCTTGGAGAGTTTACCCTGAGAGCCTGTTAAACTTTAAAGCCTCTGATATTTCCACTCAGAGAGGAGGGGGGGCGAGGGGGGGGGCACAGAGGGACAGTCACACCCGGACTCTGATTTCATCTCAGCTTTATCATTCAGCGGCTGTCGCACACTCTCACTTTGATTCTCACACACACACACACACACACACACACACATACACACACACACACACACACACACACACATTTTGTGTAAACGAAGGTTCAAAGCTGCTCAGTGACGACGGTGATGACTGATGCTGGGATGGCTTCACTGTGTCCTTCCTGATACTTCATACGTGGTGACCTATGCTCCTCACATGCATCCCTCCCTTGCGGGGTACCACAGGGGTCCATTCTGGGCCCTATTCTGTTCTCACTGTATATGTTACCTCTGGGATCAATTGTGAGAAAACACAAACTGTCTTTTCATTTTTATGCTGACGACCTGCAGATGTATTTGCCGATGAGACCTAATGAAAGAACTGCTCTCACTAAACTACTGGACTGTATTACTGATGTAAAGCAGTGGCAGTTTTCTACACCTAAATGACAACAAAACAGAATGTATCTTATTTGGCACATCTACTATGTCGAATGCTTTTAACACAAACTCTGGCCCCCTTTTTCAAAGCACTTGTAAAAAATCTTGGGGTAATGTTCGACAGTGGGCTTAAATCTGATAAGCAGATTAGTTCTGTTGTGAAAACGAGCTTCTTTCAGCTCCGCCAAAGTGAAGCCGTTCCTTAGCCGACAGGACCTTGAGAAGGCAACACATGCATTCATTAGCTCCAGATTGGACTATTGTAACGCCCTTTACGTTGGCCTCAGCCAGTCCTCAATTTCACGTCTTCAACTTGTGCAGAATGCTGCTGCCTGATTTCTAACGAGCACGTCCAGATGTGAACACATCACCCCTGTGTTGTCATCACTCCACTGGCTTCCAGTTCGTTTTCGAATTGATTTTAAAATCCTGTTGTTTGTTTTTAAAGCAGTTAATGGCCTTGCTCCCTCTTATCTGTCTGAGAGTTTAACTATTCGTGATCATGGTAGGGCCTTGCGCTCCTCAGGTCAGCTTCTTTTAGCAGTCCCAAGGTCAAGATTCAAACAGTGTGGTGATCGCTCTTTTGCTGTCGCTGCCCCCAGGCTGTGGAACAAACTGCCCCCTGACATTCGCACCACTACTGATCTTGGCCTTTTCAAATCGAAGCTAAAGACCCACCTTTTTAGAGCAGCTTTTAATTCTGTCTAGGGTGGTCTTGTTTGCCTGATTTTATTTTTTTTATATCATCCTTTCATCCTGCTTCTGATAACCTGCAGCACTGTGGCACTTTCCGCTGTTTTTATGTTTTGTTTTTTATCCATTTTGTATGTATTATTTCTATGTATTGCTTTTATGTACTGTTTTTATGTATTGCTCTATGGCACTCTTGTAAAGCACTTTGGGTACCGTTTGGTAATTGTAAAGGGCTATATAAATAAATTTGATTGGATTTGATTTGAAACAAAATGGATGTTGTTCTGGACTGGACTGTAACTGGACAAAAATCATGGCAGATGTTCTCGATGAATACGTCCATAAGAGCTGAGCTGGAAACGTATTGACGAATCATCATTATATGTTATATCATACTGATTTTTCACACATCAATCGACTCACAGCTCACAGCTCAACAGGTGGAGGACTGAGAAGAGACCTGGACTGATGAGGTCTGAGCTGAAAGGAGCAGCCACATGAAGCAGGTCGACCTCTGAGTTTACTCTGAAGCTTCATGCACCTCATTAAAAAGCTCTATAATATAATATGAGTGTAACCTTATGTGACCAGCTGAAATGATTGCATAAGGAAACACAATCAAGTCCTGAACAGAAACTGCAGAAACAAACATGACCTTTGTTGGGTGATGACGAACCACTTCGCTCCTCAGGTAAATCTCCGAACACCTCACTGATTAACACGAGCTGATTGCAAACCCACGATGAGCTGATTTGCTGATTTGCAGCTCGGGCCTCGCAATCAGCACCGAAACATTTGGTTCAGTGTTTGGTAGATGAAGCATCTGATTGTGAGTTTGATGCAGGAGGGTTTGTTTTCTCTCCTTTGCTTCTAACGACCTGCACAGAGCATCGCTGTATTCTGGATGGATGCTGTAAGTGAATATAACAGTTTGGGCTTCAGGGTGTGTGTGTGTGTGTGTGTGTGTGTGTGTGTGTGTGAGGCTGCAGGTGTGACAGAATAATAAATGGCTCCAGTATACAGTATCGTGAGCGCAGACCAAAAATAGGGATGTACAGGATGTAGCCGGCATGCTAATACAGAAAGTGAGAAAGTGTATTTTGTTATTGCACCTTAGCTTCAGCACTAAATGAAAAAAAAAAAATCCAGAGCTCGGGTGGAATGATGTCTATAAATCATGGTGTATTTGCGGGTCTGTGCATAAAGGCCCGAACGAAAGAACGAGCCAAGAATTTCAAGTGTGGGATCACAAAATATAAGTGTTTGTATAAACCAGCAGAACTCGAAGACAAAACACGACTCGCATCAGTTCGTGTTTCTCCGTCTGTGTTTGCATTAAAAGTTTCAAACAGTCTCACGTCTCAGACAGAAGCACCGACATCATAATGATAATAGACTTTTACAGCTTGTTGCTCAAATCCTCAGGGCACTTTCACAGCACAACACTGGGAAATTTCAATCATACGAGTGTGAATGTGAAATATAGATTCCATTTGGACGCCGGCTCCATCTGCTGCTGCTCATCCTTCACTGTGAGCACGTCTCCGCTGTGACTCACAACCAACACGTTCAGCAGTTTACACGCTGGTTTTTAGGAGCTGTGTCTTGGAAGAAGGGATAAAACTCATCTGTGGGACAATCTGTGATTCAACAGGATCACGTTCACTTCTCAGAATCACTCACTTTCTGCACAAAGACAACTTCAACACGAGGTGATTCAGAAATAACACACAACAATTTCCCCATGTTTCCTCGTTAACTGCACCTTAACGACTGTCTGACAACGCTGACACTGCTTTATTTCACCTAAATCTTCTCATATCCGTCTCTGCATGGATGGACATCACTGCTGCGTTTTGTCATTTGTGTGAACTGACCCTTTAAATGAAGCCACACACACACTTCCTGTGACAGCGTTGTTTGTGATTCCACGAACGTGAGAACCATCCAAAGCTTTTCCTTCCCTCTGAGCATCCTCTGATATTAAACAGCTGCACTGCTTATTGCCCATTCAGACAGATTTAGACGTCAGCTAATTCAAACATATATTCCTGCCGTGCCTTCACGTGTTTCGGATTTGCCTAATACCTGCCTCCCTGAAAAGTCACATTAGCATGTGGTAGATTTCCATATTTGTCCAGGGCACTTCCTGCCTGCTCTGGAGTCAACTATATTCATAAGAAGAGGCTGATGGAGCCGCGGGGCCTGTGTGTGTGTGTGTGTGTGTGTGTGTGTGTGTGTGTGTGTGAGTGTGTGTGAGTGTGTGTGTGTGTGTGTGTCTGTGTCTGTGTGCATGTGTGTGTGTGAGTGTGTGTGCATGCGTGTGTGAGTGTGTGCGTGTGTGTGTGTGTGTATGTGTGTGTGTGTGTGTGTGTGTCTGTGTGTGTGAGTGTGAGTGTGAGTGTGTGTGTGTGTGTGTGTGTGTGTGTGTGTCTGTGTGTGTGAGTGTGTGTGTGTGTGTGTGTGTGTGTGTTGGCTGCAGGTCCAGTTTGCTCTGTTCTGTGATGAACAGGGAAAAACAGCCCTCTGGTGTTTTGATTTCCTCTAAAAACCACAGAGGAAGAAGAGGAAAAGCTTCTTCTCACTCGCTGTATGTTCCTGTCACACAGAGACAATGACCAGGCTGGAGCGTCTGTGGCCACGCTGACGGCTCTGTGATGAACTGCTCTGAGCCGAGAGGCCGCCGGATTACCAGAGTCAGCAGGAGGCGACATCCAGGAAGCATGAATGTTCGTAGAAGACTTTGTGCCGAGGTGTCGAGTAGATGTTTGACAGGATAAGTGAAAACATGGCAGAGAGAAAAGGATCATCAGTCAGGAACATTCATCCTCAAGATGTTTCACCAAAAGCCAGAAATGGTTTATGACCAGGCAGGTTTTCACTCAGGAGGAATTTGCTTTGGTGTTCTGGAGCAGAACAATAGATATAGTATGAAGGAAAATCTACAGAAAGAGAAGAAGCGAGAGCTGAGAGTCGAGCAGCATCAATAGAAAACTGTACAGTATATTATTGAGTCACCAAAGTCAGCAGGACTCGAGCTCCGGGGGTTTGAACGTTTGTCAGCCTGAGCCGGCGACGACACAGAGGAAGAACCACAGTCTTCCTCCTGTCGTCTGAACACTTGGTGAAGCCGATCTGAGAGCGAGTGCAGGGAAGGAGGAAGCGGCAGGAGTCTGAACCCGAGGAGCCTTCAGCCGCTCCCACCTTCCACTGCTCCTCCTCCTCTTTGATTCTTCTCTCTCAGGCAGAGGTAAACGCAGCGCTGCTGCTGTTGAGCTGTCGTTTGCTGCAAGAGAGAAGTTCTGAGTCACTGCTTAATGGTTTTTTATTCTGCATGTGTGTGTGTGAAAGAGAAAGAGATCAATGAGGAGAGTGAATCTTCTCACAGGCCTGTCCCCCGAGTGTGTCGTTACAACAGCACAGTCTGCCCTGATGCCTGCGAACACACACACACACACACACACACACACACACACATACACACACACACATACACACACACACACACACACGCACACACACACACACACACACACACACACACACACACTGTACATGCATGTACCACACTCCAATATACCGAGGAACTGTACACACACACACACACACACACACACTCACACACACACACACACACACACACACACACACACAAGAAAAGTGGTTTAACACAACTCTCTCATTAACTTGTACTTGACGTGCTATCAGAGCAGTGCCAACAGCACACGCACCAGTACACCAGCAAAGCTCATTATCAGTACAGACTCTGTGTGTGTGTGTGTGTGTGTGTGTGTGTGTGTGTGTGTGTGTGGCAGCCAGTAAGCGCACTTGCATTTGTGTGTACAGGCACAGTGAGTGTGTAATTGCATCTATCTACAATATCTGTCTGTGTGTGTGTGTGTGTGTGTGTGTGTGTGTGTGTGTGTGTGTGTGTGTGTGTGCTTGTGAGGCAGCACTATTAAACTCCAGTCTTGTTTGTCTGAAAACTGTCTTGGACATAAAGTTAAAGGTACAACTTGTGATTCAAACCTAAACAAGCGGACGCCCAGGTCACTGCAGCTGAGATCACGACCAAATGAACTCACACAGGGTTTTTTCTCTCAGGAGGACAAAATGAAATGAGCGTGTCCATATTGAACAAGCTGGAGCCAGGAGTCACCTCGAGGAGACACTGCAGATCAAATCTGAGCTAAAAGACGAGGGAACTTCACCTGAGATTTGTCCGGTAGCTGAAACAAACACCTGCACACATCTGTCATAACAAAGTGGGAAGTGATGCTGCTTTAGACTCTGGGGGGTCAGGAACTGATGGGAATGAAGATATGATTATTTCTGATGTTTGTTCAGTTAAGAAACATATAAAACGCCTGTTAAACAGCAGCAAAACCAAACCTCTGCATCTTTAACAAACAGAGTGAGATTGTTGTTTTCGAGCAGAAATGATCAACTTGGACTGAGCCTGAAATTTCGGTGGGATTTCTCTGTAAATGTGGACAAACAATAACTTCAGTGATTTTACGATGCTTCACAGAGCCACAGTGTTATTCTTTGTGAGATGGCTCTCGGAGCCGCTGTCACCGCTCTGCTGGTAATGACAGTATTATCCCTGCTTCCTGCCTGACCCGGGAGGAGCCCGTCGCCGGTGTCGGGGATTGCGGCTTGTGATCCCTCTGTTTCATCAGCCAGATAACTGTTGTTCCTGCAGAGCACGAGCGGCTGCTCCAGCTGACAAATACACTCTCTGAGTCTCACTGGACGCCAAGTGGCTGGCACACACAGGTACACAGATGGGTCCACACACACACGAGTGTGTCGACGGCCAAGCCGACACGCCGGCCAATCCCGATCAGGACGAACACGGGAGGGAGTGGAGGATGAATCGGCCACAGTAACTGACAGATACCAGGAGCAGGATGGGCCTTTAGATGCTGTATTAAAGTGGCTCTGACCGAGGCTGAACGAGTCCCAACTCAAACTCACACTCTGTAAAACTCCTGTCAGAGTGTTGGGACTAACAGAGCAAACAGCTGCCTCATGAAGCTCATGAAGCAGAGGAACATTATCATCAATTATCATTGGCTGTAGCTCTGATATTTGTTCTTCTTCTCCTTCGGCTTCAGCCTCCACCAGCACCTGAGAAAAAACCTCTGTCTCTCTTCACTGGCCACTTTTTAACTCAGGCTTGTCTGACACTGTTTGCAGTAAAATACTGTCTGCACTTTGCAACATGAACAACCCTGACTGTATTTATAGTCTTTGATTCACTGCCTGAACTTGCCATATTTGAAACTGTGACAGTGGTGGATAAACAGATGGAGCTGGCCTGGAGGAGAGAGAGAGTGCAGAGGGAGTCAGGTATGAACAGGCAGTGAGATCACTACAGATGAACAGACTCTGCAGATGTATGGATAGTGAGACTGATGGTAAAGGATCAGTGGGTCAGCTGTAGCTCAGCAGCTTGATCCATCTGTACAAACTTTCCTTCTCCACAGGGGAAAAAAAGTTTTGGAACTGTTTTCATGCGGTGGGATTAGGTTTGTCCCAGACTGGCTGGAACCCTTGAGCCTCCAACAGTCGCCCCCTGAATC
>JBBMOC010000804.1:0-19437 GCA_037975185.1 Centropyge bicolor
GAAAACTTTTTGACAATATTTATTGTCAAGTAACATAGAACTGAACTTATATATGACTGCCAATATGTGTAATGTTCTCTCATTTACTAAAAAAAGGGCTGCATTTCAAAATAAGAGAAAATAAATACAATGTGAAAATTGTGCATGCTTAAACAAAGTGCTTAGTCTCAGAAAAATAAAATAAAAGGAGAAAAGGCTTGAATTTCCCCTTTTCTGGAATGAGTCTGTCCATTCTGGATTAAATGCTCTATTTTTGCTGTCCACTTTTCTTTATTTGGAGAGCACCATTTGTTCCTTATACTCAACTTTCTCCGTCTTACTCGTCTCCTCATGCGTAACTTGCCTCTAACTCTCTCATCTGTCTGCACCGTAGCATCGCAATATTTACCGCCTTCGATGCACAGACTTGATTGGCTGAGTGGTATCATGTGGAATGGTTTAACTCGTATGTAATTGGTTCGTGCGTTTCCTTATTCACAGAACCATAACTGTAAAGACTACAAAAGCTGCGCTGGGTTAAAATAGAAGCGACCCGTCAGATTTTAAATCATAACCTTCTGGGTCCGGATCCGGACCGCGGCCCGCCTTTTGGTGACCTCTGCTGTATATAATCTAGCCTCAGTAATCCCAACCCAGTCGCCATTACTCTGTGAAAGATCATTTACAGTAATAAGGCATACAATGTCATCTAGACGTCCAGGTTCTGAAACCTACCAAGAGCTTTATTGTTCTGGTGCTTTTACCATCAGTCAAATTATACTGAAAATGATCCAAAATTCAAATGGTCTGTAATTGCTGTGGTCTAATGTGAGCAATGTTCTTTTACTGTCAGCCAAACAGGTGACGCTCTGTCTGCAGTTCCCTCCATTAATATTAGATGGCTGTGCTGTGACTCTGCCCCCAAACACCTGGTCAGGCAGGAGATCCAGCGTCATGAAATCTTAATCATCTGCTGTGTGTATAGATGTTTGGTGTTTGTGTGTGAATACGTGATTTCCCTCTTTGTTTTGTTGCCATTTGCTTAGTGGATTATTATACACTCAGCGAAACAGAGAACGATGGAAATGGAGATGACTGAGTGGATGAGGGCGATGTTAGAAGGACTGTATTTGTTTTCTCAGCTCAATGGAGCATCTGCTCCACGTCCCTCCCAGACGGGGCTAATTAGCAACAGGGGAGGCAGCGCGAACATACTGCTGCTCTCAAGGATTTATCTCCTTCTACTTGTCAAATATACTCTTCACGCTGTCCATATCCAGCGGGTGTCTGCCCTGCTGCCACGGCCTCATTCTTCTCTAGCTCTAAGCCTTTTTAATGAATGTTCTCTTCCAACACACTCTTTAACAACCACTTAGCTCGCACACCTGTTTGGAGGCCTACAAACTCATTAAGTCATTAACAAAAGATAGAGGTCGTCTTGCCCAGCCCTCTTGGCCAATCAGATCCTGCAAATGGCCTCATCTTATACACCATTTGCCAAACGTCTCAGGTAAACTGTGGGATATACTCGCTACAGGAAATGTCAACCTGCATTGATTCTGATCAAGTCTTTCGTATTATCTTAAACCTCTTTCACACTGGACTAAAATACCTATTAACACCTGCTAACATCTGGCTGTTGTCTTCATCGGGAAAGGGTACAATCCATTCCCAGGTGTAATGCCATGACGTGCGTTGAAAATCCAGCCATTGGCGTAAATAATTGTTATTGGATTACAGTCTGGGAACAACTGTGATGATAGTGTTTAATAGTGACAGGACAGGATGAAACAGGAAGCAGAGAGACAGCGGTGACATGCAACACCGGTCCCTACCTGGGAAGTCAGCAGAGGTTGTACCAGCCTCCATCATCCATAATGTAATCCGTGCAGTTGGAGTGGTTGTTGGGATTTTGAGACCAGGCTGGTTTTGTAAAGGTTTTTAACTTGCCATGGTATGGTCTCGCTTTTGCTCTGTGTAAAATAATGCAGCTAGAAAAAGTGCAGAAAAATTTTTAACTTGCGTCAGAGGCTTCTCAACTGAGTTATCAGCACTTCGGAGGACTCCCAGAAACAGCTGTAAAATAACCCCAGGCTGCACACAAACAGCATGCATGCTTTCAGTCAAGCCTGGGCCCCCCCTTTTCCCTTTTGATCCCATGATACCAGACTGTAGAAACTGCACTCAGTTTCCAGTTTGATGTTCAATTTGAACAAACTCCTCTGACTTCACTGCTGTGTCACTGGATTAAAAACTGTAGGCAGTTACTTTGATCTTTGTGTCTGAATCTGAATAAATCTCTGGGCTTAGTGCTTGGTAATAACACCTGCTTTGGCCCAGCTGTCTTCACTGTGACATGTATTCCTGACTTGTTTGTTAGTCTTGTTGATTGTATGTAGGTCTCTTTATGCATGCATGCTGTGGCCTCTGTGGCCCATGGAGGCTTCTAGACGAGCTAATGGCTGGGCCACAGCAGCAATAATCAGAGGCTGATGTAGCCTGCAAACTATTAGTATGCTAATACAGTCAGCAGGAGGCCCACTCCACCTACGACTTATAATTGTGTAAGGCATCTCACGTGTTTAATGTGAAACAACGATGAATGCTCATAATGAGGCTATTTGGATTGGATCTTAATTAGCAGTCATTGGAGCTCCAAGATTCTTGATGTGTGGAACCTCATTAGACGATGGAACCCCAAAGGACAGGATTTTCTTCAGCAGAGCTCCACTTAAGAAGATTTATATACACAGAAAACAGACAGCCATGATCAAAGAAACTGCCTACACAGTTTTTCATAAAGTAATACAGTCGTGAAGTCAGAACAGTTTCTCCATTTTGTGATGAGTCGTTCTATTTTAGTTTAGCTATTTAGCTGTTTCTATTTAATTTGCTATTGGCTTTCCATTGCATCTCATGGTCTTCATCAGCAAAGGGAGAGCTGGTCAGTCAAATCAAACTCTAGAGTTAGACAGTTTGGGAGGGTCACAAGCTCATTCTACTAAAAACACACTACTTTTCAAGTCTGTGAGAACAGCTGGATGCTGATGTTGGGGCAGTTTGATTATACAGCTGAATCCAGAGCAGGAAATGCACATGCAGGGAAACAAGTACTTTTGGTTTACCTACTTAGAACGTATCAGGTATGGGATGATAGTTAATATGCCAATATGGCAAAAAAGGTCGCATTATTTTATGAACCCGTTCATAATGAACCTCCCTCAGATACCACCTGAGGTTGTTTATGTATGATCAGCTGCAGAATCGACTGACACTAATGCTCCTACAATGGGAGTTGCGGACCCCTCTGATATTATACCTAGACTTTTTGACTCATTACTCAACCACTTAGATGTCAGCTGTCCATGAAGTAGCCCCATCGTGATTCAAGTTTCATCCATAGACTGTATAAAATATGGACGTAGTGTCCGTGACGTCACCCATAGGATTCTGAAGAGCAAAAATGAAGCAAATCGTAGTGCGTAGCCATCTTGGTAGCCTACCTCCGGTTACTCCAAATATGATCAAAGAGGTGGAGCGAGGGCGCAGCTGAGGCGGGTCCTATGGGCCGGCTGAATGAACGCTATTGGCTGAAAAAAGCCGCTTTATTTGAAATAATCAAACTAGCTACGGCTAACCAGCTAGGTTAAATGCTAAATATCATTGCTAGCTGGCTAACCCCACGACGATCTCTTTCCCAAACTCAGTGACTAGAATTAGCCGGGGTGACGCCCTTTAGACCGTCAGTGGCTAGTTGTCAATCAAAGTGGTGCCACTTAGATTGACAGCTATGAATTGTGCATAATGATGTATGCTGTATATTTTAAATGAATGTTTTTTTTTTTTTTTTTTTTTTTTCCCCCCCCCCAGAGTTGTCATGGAGTAGAAAAACAGCTTATGAGACTAGAGCCATGTTTTTTTTTTTTGGAACTCATTTTTTTATTTCAACTTCAGCAATCCATTCGAATAGTACAATTTTTTATGTAGTTTCACATTGAGTGGTGTCTACACTTAAATTCAGCTGTCATATCAATCATTCATGTTTCGGACAAGTATAATGAAAAATCATATTCAGTAGAATGTGGAAAAAACACATATGGAGGATATCAATAATAATGCTGAACAATTTTGTACATGCACATATTCCGAAATAAGTAAAAATAAAAATAAACAGATTAATAATTTAAATAAAGAGATAAATAAAAAATACATAGAAAATTAAAGTCAATTTAGAAATACAAGAGTGGGGTAGAGCTGGGATGAGATATAGCTTTTGGAGATCCCTCATTGCATTATCAAACTCATTACAGGATTCCACCACTTCACAAATTTTGGTCTTTGTAGCCTCAATGCATAAGTGATTTGCTCCATCTCATACAGCTCCCATATTTTTTTAATCCAAATGTTATATGTTGGTGGTTCGGGATTCAACCATCTAATTGTAATACATTTAATCGCAGCTCCCAAAAGGATTTGTAATAGGTAAATTTTTGCCCTTCCCTCGATCCCCTCCGGGGTTGCTCCGAGGAGAATCACCCTCGGATCTTTGGGAATGTTTTGATGGAACACCGCACTCAGGGCATCTATCACATCCTTCCAGAAGTCGCTTAACTTCAGGCACGACCAGAAAATATGAGTGTGGTTTCCAATTTGTTGTCCGCATTTTCTCCAACACTTGTCTGAATTTGATGGAGCCCACTTCGCTGTTACCTGTGGGGTCCGGAAGTATCTTGTTATGATTTTCCACTTAACTTCTCTCCAAATATTAGAATTAGTCGTCAAATGTGCCTCACTACAAATCTCCCTCCAGGTATCCACTGAAATGTCTGTGTTCATTTCTAACTCCCATTTCTCCTTTATTTGTAAAGTATTGTTAGGAGTCATTGATTGGAGGATTGAATAAATTTTTGCTATTACTTTTTTAACCTCATTCCCAGCTTGGATTTCTGTGAGGAACTGTTCTATCAGGGTCGGTCTTCTCACCTTTTCCCATTCCTCATGTTTCATGAGAAAGTGTCTGAGTTGTAGATATCTGAAAAAATCAGACCTTGAAAGTGTAAATTCCTGTCTTACTTGTTCGAATGATTTAAGCTCTCCATTATGGAGGATTTGATGCAAATGACAGAGTCTGTGTTCTGACCATTTTTTGAAGCTCGCATCTGTAAGTGCTGGTATAAAACCCTTAAGATAGCCTATACTAGCTCCTGAAGAGATTTGCTTTGGTAAATCAAAGGCAGTTTGAATAGCTCTCCACACTTTTATGGTTACTCTGGTCCACTCTCCCATTTGAGCATTTTTTAGAGAAACATGTAGAAAGGGTAGTACCCTAAGAGGTATCTGGCATTGACTGAGCTCTATGTTTAGCCATCGTGTACATGACAGGTCCCTAATCCAGGAAATGACGGGTCTCAATTGTGCAGCCCAGAAATAATACTTAAAGTTTGGAAGTCCCACCCCACCCTCTGATTTGACTGCTTGTAGTGTTTTTAATTTTATTCGCGGTCGTTTTCCTTGCCAAATGAATTTTGAGACCATTTTGTTCAATTTATCAAATGTAGACGATGGGACCATCAGGGGTAACATCTGAAACATGTACAGTAATCTAGGCAGGACATTCATGCGTATACTTTCCACCCTGCCTAAAAAAGACAGAGGGAGTGTGGACCACCGCACTAAATCTTCACTAATACATTTGACTAATTTCTTATAGTTATTCTCATATAATTTTTCTGTGGAAGGAGAAATATAAATACCCAAATATTTGAAACCCTCCCTGGTCCATTTAAACCCACTCTTAATTTTAACTGATTTTGGGATCTGGCCACTGATGTCCATAGCCTCTGTTTTATCCATATTAACCTTATAACCAGAGTAAAAGCCGAACTGAATAAGAAGTTCTTTTAGGTACGGTATTGTTCTTGCAGGGTCCGTTAGAAAGAGCAATATATCATCAGCATACAGCGATAGCTTATGCTCCTCTCTATCAATAGTGATGCCCTTGATGTTACTGTCATCTCGGATAAGCTGGGCCAAAGGCTCAATACTAATGGCGAACAGCAGGGGTGACAGGGGGCACCCCTGTCTACAACCCCGTTCCAATGCAAAGCTCCCCGATCTGTGACCATTAACCTTCACAGAGGCCAATGGATTTGAATAGAGTATTTGTATCCATTTTATGAAATTTGGGCCAAATTTAAACCGTTTAAGAGACTGAAGTAAGTACTGCCAGGACACTCGATCAAAGGCTTTATATGCGTCTAGGGATAGGAACAACGCTTCATTTTTCTTTGATTTTGAATAACTCAACATATTGAGTGCTCTGCGTAGGTTGTCCCCATAATATCTTCCAGAGATAAAACCTGTTTGGTCTGGGTTTATAATCTGAGCAATTACTCTATTTACTCTCTTTGCCAAAATAGCTGTCAATATGCGCAAATCGCTGTTTAACAAGGAAATAGGTCTATATGACTGACATTCACTAGGGTCCTTTCCTTCCTTGTGTATTACTACCACCACTGCCTCTCTCCAAGACGGTGCCAGTGTATGCGAGTGCCATGCCTGGTGAAATGCTTTTAGTAGAAGGGGAGACAGGATATCTTTGAAGTTTTTATAGAATTCATTAATGAAGCCGTCAGGTCCCGGACTTTTGTTGTTTTTTAAAGCTGAAATAATTTCTTTAATTTCCCCTTCCTGAATAGGCTCATCTAAGTCTTTTGCCATTGTCTCTGTTAATTCAGTTAATTTTATGTTTCTCAGAAATGATGCCAACGCGGTATTGTCAGTGCAGGTATCTGTATTCTCATATAATGATTTGTAAAAATCTGCGAAACGTTCTGCAAATTCATTTGGTCTTGTAAGAAGGTTAGTCGAATTACTACATTTTAGCTTTTGTACTATGTTTGCTGATCGTTGTTTCTGTAATCTAAATGCTAGTAATCTACTGGCTCTATTACCATACTCATAAAATCTCTGATTAGTGAACCGTAAATTGCCTTCAATTTTCTCAGCCATCAGACTATTATACTCTCTGCGTGCGTCTTTGAGATTATTAAAAAGATTGGGGTTTGGGAATTGTTTATGTTGTTGTTCCAATTTTCTAATTAAGTCTTCCAGTTCTTGTTGTCTAGCCTCCTTTTTTTTCTTTTTAGCACTTGTAAATGAAATGATACGCCCCCTCAGGTAAGCTTTTGCACAGTCCCATAGGGTAAGTGGTGATATTTCTGGAGAGGCATTGGTGTCTAAATAAAATGTAAGTTCTGTTGTAACAAAAGTGATGAATTCTTTGTCATTAAGGAGAGAAGCATTTAATCTCCATTGTTTACCTGTTCGCTTTTGGCCTATGTCCCATGACAGTTCAATAGGTGAGTGATCTGAGATCGTCATTGGTAGTATTTTTAAATCAACAATTCTATGAAGCTCGGCCTCGGGCGTAAAAAAGTAGTCAATCCTAGAATATGAACCATGCCTATGCGAATAAAATGTATAGTCTCTGCCTTTGGGATATTTAGTCCTCCAGACATCCACAAGGCCCAGCTCAGCAGTTTGATATTTTAACATTTTGCCCATCTGGGAGAGCGGGCCAGTGGAGGTGGGTTGCTTGTCTAAGAATTGTGACATAACACACTTAAAGTCACCCCCCATCAACAAGATCCCAGAGCTATGCTGTGTTATCACCTTAAAGACTTCTTGAATAAAATCGGGTTTGTCCTCATTTGGCGCGTACACATTCATTAAAGATACTTCAGTACCATCTATAGACCCCATTACCAGAATAAACCTCCCCTCTGTATCTTTATAAGTTGTTCTTAAGCTAAAGTTCACTTGTCTGTGGATCAAAATGGATACACCTTTCTTTTTCCCAGATGGATGAGACGAGAAGTAAACTTTATCCGCCCATGATTTCTTTAACTTTTCATGTTCCGCATCAGACAAATGTGTCTCCTGTAAAAAGGCTATCTGACAATTATATTGCTTCAGCTGGCGTAGAATCTTTTTCCTTTTCAGAGGGCTATGAAGTCCTTTCACATTATAACTGATAGTCTTTAGCGACCCCATACTTTGTTACATACAGAGGGGAATTGTATGAGAATCATACACTTGCCAAGGAAGGGAAGTACAAGTAATAAAAGAAGAAAGGAAGAAGGAAAGGGGGGGCAGGAAAACAAACAAACAAACAAAGAAAAAAGAAAAAAAAGAAAAGTGAACAGCAGCTGTGTACCCAAGACTACCATACCTTTGCTTGAAGTTGGAATGTTTGTAAATGTATGTACCAAAATGGAGCACATAACCTATCCAACGCTCCTATAAACAAGTCAACATCCCAGGTGAACAGTGGGATCAGAACAAACGCAAACAAGGGGAGCCCTCTTGGAACTAGAGGATGTAAGAACCATGTTGGTTCCTTGGGACCAAGTCCCAGGCAGCACATGCAGAACGGGCAGATGTTGTGCCAGCAGTTGCCTGTGTTTTTAGAACAAGACATGGCTAAAGGTTGTTAGGAACTCACAGCATGGGCTCCTACAGAACCAAAATTTAGCAAAAAAAAGTAGGTTATAACAACAGCACCACAAGTAAAGACAGTCACCTATCCTGTTCTTAATTAAACCAAAAACAACATGAGAGTGAAAAATATAATACTGGTTCTGTCAGGAGTGCAAAGCAATGCAGATCATCTCATTTGGCACCAAATAATGTTGAGATGTATAAGGACTGGTGTACTCTCTCCTTTAAATCTACCCACACCCTGCCACACACAAATAGACAGGAGTGCACCCATATAGTACAGTTACATTCACAATCACTGAGACAGTGTTGTCAACCCCGCTCTTGGAAAAGATTCTGGTAAACATAAAGACACGTGACACGAACGGTATTTTCAAAAAGAAAAGGAACAGTCTTACTTTTATGATGTTTCAGCCATAAGGATATTCCTTCTTCTTAGGGTAGTGTTTATTAAGTCCCAGTCTCTGGTATGATTTTCCTCCTCACATAGTCCATGGCATCGGCTGCGCTCCGAAATTCCTTCTCCTCTCCATTGTGTGAAATTCGGAACCTGGCTGGGAAAAGCAGGCCGTAACGTACTCCTTGTCGCCCTCGAAGTATTTTCCTGACATCTGTAAAGGCTGCTCTTGCTCTCGCGACGCTGGCCGTATAGTCCGGGTAGATGGCCACTGAGCTCCCGTTATAATAAAGTGGAGCTCGATCCCGTGCTCTTCTCAAAATCTCCATGCAGTCTCCGTCGTAATGCAATTTGGCGATGATGGCGCAAGGTTTGTCCCCTGGTTTCCTAGCCATAAGGCTGCGGTGTGAGCGGTCAACTTTCACCTCTCTCTCCATCTGAAGCACGTCTCTGAGCAGTTTAGATACTGCCGCGGGTGAGCTGGAGCCCGGTTGTTCTGGTACACCCACAATTCGCACATTCCCACGTCTCATCCGTCCTTCTAAGTCCTCACATTTTCCTTTCAAGTCCTCCGTTACCTTTTTGAGGTCGTTCACTGTAGTTTGTAGGGAGACCACTTCGTCTGACCAAGTTGAAAGACCCCCCTCAACGTTCTTAATGTCCCCCTTCATTTGCTCAATTTCAGATCTGACGGCTGCAACGCTGTTGACAATTTCAGCCCTTACTACTTGTAGCTCATTTTTCAGTGCATCAAAGTCTTCAGTTAAGGCGCTCTTTAATTCTTGCCTTATCACCGCCGCTATGTCAGTCCTTAGGGATGACAGAATATCTGCCTTTATTACCTCGAGGTCCATGTTTGTTTCTTCTGGCTTTGGTAGGTTAGCAGATCGGGCGTGGCTACCTGTAGCACTCTGTGCCGCGGCTTCGGGCCTTGTGCTGGAGGAGCTGGTGTGCTTGTATTTACGGAGATTCGCCGCCATGCATAACGCCGAATCTCGACCAGTATCAGAGGCTAGCGATTATTGGTGATGAACTTACTTAGTTAATAAAGGATTGACGGTAGTGGATACCGCTATAGTGTCTTAATATTAGCGGTTCTGCAGGAGCCCTAAGAAACACGTCTTACTCCATGTCCTGCTCCTAGAGCCATGTTTTGAACCAGGTCATGTTTTTTTCTGTCGTAAAATCGGACATTTTAACATGGGACTCAAATGTAATTGACTCCTTCTGCGGCCTGCTTTAGTGGTTATTGGAGGAACTGCAGCTTTTTTGCACTTCCGCATTGGCTTCATTTTTCAGCGCCGGAGGTTGCCGCTTGGTTTCATCCAGCTTTTTCTCTTGACTGTGCTGTGTGATCAGTGTGTGATCATGTCTAGAGGGCCTTATGACCCATTATTGTTGTAGACTTGCCCTCTTCAAGGATGGGCATCTGAAAGCTGACCTGGGCTTTTGAGTGTGCATGAGTTGTCAGAGCTGCTGAAAAACCTTTAAAATGACAGCAGGGAATAAAGGCCTTTCTGACCTACAAAAACTGCTCTTTTATTGCTTAACTTCCTCTTTCTTTGGATCCCTCCACCTTGGCTTCTCGCTGTCCTCTCCCTCTAACATGCATTATGCATTATGTAGTCTTTTCCCCTTGCTTTCCTTCCACCTCTATTTGTCTCATTCCAGTATTTCCCTCTCCACCTCTCTGATATGCTGCATCACTCCTGTCCTGCTTTCCTTAACACACAACTCTCAATTTCCCTGAAATGTGAGGCGATTTCCTGCCGGCTCCGGAGCAGACAGGCCATAATGAGGACATCAGGGAGACGTGAGAGGTGTTTTGTTTTTAAAACTGCGAAGAGAAACGAGGTGAGCAGGAACAGAGGCTGTGGCTCTGACTTCCTCCTCCCTCCTTCTCTGCTTTGATGCTCACTCGTTATTCATTAGAAGGCCTCTCAGAGTTCATCCCTCCATCCATCCAGCATTCCCTAACTAATGTCTTTACCCTCTTTGGTACATTTTCTGTGCTCTAATGCTCATGAATTACTCAGGGTACTGCAACACGCAGTACTCCTGTCCCCCCTCTCTCATTTAGTTTGAACCTGAAACACACACACACACACAAACTGCTGTATTCCTGTACTTAAGAGAAGCTTTGTTGAGGAAAGTACTAGGTTTAGGTACTAATCCTAAAAAAGCTCCTTTTTTACAGCCGCCTCTTTGTACTTTTGCCATCAATCCCATCAGTGTTAATAACATATAAGCACCAGGTATTTTCGGAGATCTGGGAACACAACGTTGCTAAAAAGAAGTTTATGGTGCAAAAAACGCTGACACACAGAGGATCAGACTAGTTCTAAATAAACCCCCAGTTTTGCCAAACTTGAAGTGAAGTCAGTGAAATGATTAAGCAAACTGTCAGAATAATGTAATATATAAATATCCATGACAGTACAGAAGCTCTGTGCAGGCATGTACGCACATGGTTAAATTGTGGCTACTTCAAAAAGTCATGTAACTAATGTTCCAAAGATGGCAAGTTTACATACAGTCTACATTGCTCAACTCTAACCAACCACACAGTCAAAGCTAGGTCGTATTAGGCAACAGATAAATGTGACAGAGGAGGGTCTGCTCTTTCAGGAAGTTTGCAAAATATGCTACATCTCAAGGAACAAACCACAGGCAGTCTGTCATGAAGACGAACTGAGGTCCAAGTGGAAAATTTAACCTGATTCTGCAGGTGTTAATGGGTCATATAAACTTATCAGTAACTATCGATGTCAACTGTAACGAGACATTTTGTCATGATACATTTTTCAGCTGCAGTATATCCAGCCCCAGGTTGTATAATGGGGTTACAGAGTGGAGCTTCTTCCCTTCAAACGATCTTTAGCTGACTCCACACACCTGCTCCAGACGACAGACAAGCTTCATTTTGGCCTGTCAGCAAGTTTTTCCACGCAATTACATGAATTAGTGCAAACTGACATGACCTGCTGCCGGTGATGTTTCTCATTTTAACTGATGGAAGTAACAGCATCTGGCTGAATGATCAGTTTACTGCTACTCTTGTGATTAACATATTCAACTAAACAACTTCAAGAGTTAACGTTAATGAGCAGAAACTTAACCTTACCATTCTATATTATTGACCTTTAGATCAATTATTTTAAACAAGTTGCACTTCTGAGAAATGTTCAGAATCTAATGTCTTGTGAAGACACCAGGTCCTCTTAAGTACAGAAACACAGACACACACCTTGAACCACATTTGGCTGATGTTCAGAAACACCTCTGAGCAGCCCACTCACGGAAAACCTCGTGTGTGGTTTGGAAGCTCCACTAAAGTTGTGATACTGCTCCTCTGTCCCGCTCAGACTGTCTACTCTCCCACTCTCTATCAAAGAAGCTATTCATCTTAAAGAAACACGGCAAGATTACTTTAATTGCTCATTAAGTGATTAGGGCAGACATGTAGTCACGCAAGACAAAAATCTGGGGGGCACAATTAGAGCAGGGGTCAGGGGGGGTTTTCCCTTGAAAAAAAGAGAATAATGACGCAATTTTCTGCAACTTGACGCAAACTGTAATTCAAAGACTTGGGGCTTATTATAAAACTTCACAAGATCAGTTTTTGTTGTTTAATAATCTCCCACTTCATTTCAGGGTAAATACGGAATATTTGTGTTGAAATTCGTCATGTTAATTATTTGTGCTGCTAGTGCTCATTCACTTCTCCACTGGACCATAGCTAATAAACCCACTTGCCAACACAGTAATAGTACAAACTAGAACACAATGGTTGCAACAGCAGCAGTAATAGAACACAGTTCATAGGCAGCAGTTTGTTCATAGGAGACCATAGCAGTGCCCCATTGTCAATACATGTCTAGACTGAGCAGGAGTGAACTGTTGTCCAAATCCTCAGCTCCAAAGATCCATCATCACCGCTACCCTGAGCACATAGAACCTGTAACCACACCTGTACACACCAACACAGGACAGACACTAAAACAACTGTAGTTTTGACTCGGATTTCTAATAAAATCAGATATTTTTGAGCTGCTTTACCTGTTTCCCAAAAAAAGTCAGGTATTAGGAAACAGGTGACAATGAATCAGTCCATCAGGAACATTTGCAATGCAGGAAAGTTAGGGACGATGCCTCCTCTTTGCATTGTGGCATTGTTTGACTCCACCTGTAACAACTGTTTACAGATGTGGAACCAAAGACTGTATAAAATATGGACGTAGTGTCCGTGACGTCACCCATAGGTTTCTGAAGAGCAAAAATGAAGCAAATCGTAGTGCGTAGCTATCTTGGTAGCCTACCTCCGGGTACTCCAAATATGGACAAAGAGGTGGAGCGAGGGACGGAGCTGAGGCGGGTCCTATGGGCCGGCTGAATGAACGCTATTGGCTGAAAAAAGCCGCTTTATTCCAAATAATCAAACTAGCTACGGCTAACCAGCTAGGTTAAATGCTAAATATCATTGCTAGCCGGCTAACCCCACGACGATCTCTTTCCCAAACTCAGTGACTAGAATTAGCCGGGGTGACGCCCTTTAGACCGTCAGTGGCTAGTTGTCAATCAAAGTGGCACCACTTAGATTGACAGCTATGAATTGTGCATAATGATGTATGCTGTATATTTTAAACGAACGCCTTATAAAAAAATTCGCCCCCCCCCCAGAGTTGTCATGGAGTGACATGAGACTAGAGCCATGTTTTGAACCAGGCTGTAAATATGTTTTTTTCTGTCGTAAAATCTGACATTTTAACAAGGGGCTCAAATGTAATTGACTCCCTTCTGCGGCCTGCTCTAGTGGTTATTCGAGGAACTGCAGCTTTTGAAGCTGAATGTTTTCAGGTCTAACTGTAACAAATCCAGAGGGCTGATTCAAGCAGGCAGTGGTCGGCAGGGAGTCAGGAGGTCGTATCAGCAGGCACAGGCAGGCACTGTGACTGTTGGCGTGATCAGAGGCGGAGCTACAGACAGGTGGCTGGATCAGGTCTGATGAAAGAAGATGCTGATCATGATCTGTTTTTCTAACTTCTACTTGTGCAAGGAGCGTCTTTGGTTTACCTGTTCTGGTTAATTATCAGTTTAGCAGTCTAATATAGGCAAAAAATAAACTGAATTACGTTGCCAATTGGTAGAGTAGAAATATTTTACATGGTTTAAATTTTGCCAGGATTATTCCATTTTAAGATGTATGAATAAGAATATAATAGAATCAACTAGCTTAGCAGAGGATTTTGTGATCTATGATGTCATCACTGAAATGTCCCATCTGTGAAATATTTATTTAATTGATAATAATTGATAATTAATAACAGCAAGTGATTGCCAAATTCTGCTCATAGGGGCTTTAATGAATTGCATTACCAAGCAGTTGTTCTCCCACAGAAAGCCCACACAACCAAAATGGCCTCCACTGGTCCCACAGCATATCCCTCGCTCATTGAGACCTTTGAAATTTCTTCTGTGGTCATTTGTTTTTGGACATTTTTCATTGTTTTAGAGTTCATTTAACTCAATTATGACACTTTCTGTTTGTGTGTGCGTGTGTGTGTGTGTGTGTGTGTGTGTGTGTGAGCTTGGATGCAGGAGATCACAAACAGAAAAGCAACATGTTTCTCCATAAAGACCCTCAATAAAATTAGAGGTTAGCGAAGATTGATGGCTTTAATATGAAGACAGTGCTCTTTGTAACTCTGAGGAACACCTCCTGTGTGTGTGTGTGTGTGTGTGTGTGTGTGTCTGTGATTAATGAGCAGGTTCTTTGGCCACTTCAGGCTGTATCTTCCAGGGAGGAACACACACACACACACACACACACACACACACACAGAGTAAAGCTCTCTCTTGTATAGTACTGAGCAGTGTAGGGGCCTTCTCTCCACGCTCTGAAAGCTCTGAGGTTGTGAGCCTGTTACGATGCCCCACAGTAATCCTCCCCTGGTGTTTATGCAATGCACATTTGACCTAATCTGACAGGCAGATGAGTGTGATTCTGGGAGGGTGTGTGTGTTTGCTCCAGTGCACACAGACCTGGTCACAATGCAAAATATGAGGGATTGATTATAAAGAGATTAAAAAGTGCAAATTTGGATTCATCAGTAAAAACTTCTCTCTAGTCATCCACAGTGAAAAGCTGGCTTTTGGCCTTGTTCCCCCTCCTGGGAAGAGGTTTGGAAACTGCTGCTTGTCCTCTGACAGGACTACAGGACAGTCATGTCACACTTCTTTTGACATGACTTTTGCTGATTGGAGTCTTGTGTTTTTATTGAGCAGACATGGTATCTGGATGAAATTGCTTTCCTGTTTCTCAGGGAACTAAGCTGGATGTATTGATCTGATGTTTTGGTCACTTTTGCTTTTGCTGCTGGTCAGGGAAGACATGATGTAAAGCACAGTCTGTGGTGTCGAGGTGTGCGTCCTGACCTCCTCCCTACGAGGCTGTGCAGAGGTACAACTAGGGATGAGCGAGTACACCACTATCTGTATCTGTATCTGTTTAACCATCTACATTATCTGTATCTGTATCTGTGGGCGGGGCCTAAACCGGAAGTGGGTGCAGAAATGGGTGGGGCTTAAAACGGTACATTATTTTCAGTCTGAAATTGATATGGATTGATCAGAAGTTGCTAATCTACTGCATTCAAAGCCTATATACAGTATATCTCAATAATATTTATAATATTATTTTCATGAACTGCAGAGAGAAAGTGTCAGATACTGCATGCAGCCACATACAATAAAAATATTAATATAGGCTACTTTGTGTGTTCAGCTACAGCTATATGTGTGTATGTGTGTAAATGGTCTGTAAGACTGTTTATTTTTCAATGATCTGTGTGAACTTCATGATTCATGCAAACATCCAGTGATGGCAAACAGGGAAATAATATGTCAGCCTTGTTCACTTCTTCTCAAAAGCGTCGCGTTCAGTACGAGCAAAGTTTTTCAACTGACTTCATATCACCAGCCAAACTAAGAGCAAGCAGACGGTAAAAAAATATATATATATATCTGACCGGAGTGGAGGCAGTGACCGACGCGACCCGAGCCGTTTTCAGCTCTGCCTTATTAAATGGACCGCGTACGTTAGGAGAGATGTGCAGAGACGTGTCTGTGTAGGGAGGGGCGGGCGCTGTGTGTGACTGGCCAATCACAGAGCGCGAAGACAGTCAGTTACACAGTGAGGATTTTCCTTCAGCACGAGCACAGATATTGACGGATTTTACTCGTATCATAATCGTATTCGTCCAAAATGCTTTATCCGTAACGGATACTCGTCTGAAACGAGTATCTGGCTCATCCCTAGGTACAACATGGTTACAGCTCTTCTGCTTTTGCTTTAAATAGTCAATATCTGAAAGCGCCACAAGAGTTTGCTAATCATGAAATGGTAAACACGTATTGTATTAAACATTTCACGACAGCCTCGGCGTCAAAGTCTCACTATCTTATTTATGTACATTCAGTAGCTTTCCTGTCAATCATGCAGCATCGGCCCCCACTCCACCCTCGGGATTTTTTTCATGCAGTTAGCTTATGTTGTGAATATTTCTCACGTTTCATAAAGTGCTAAGATTGGAAACCTTGGTGACAGTTTTGTTAGACTGAAGGGCCCAGGTTCAGATGGAGGATTATGTGGTAGGCGTACACACACACACACACACACAGAGAGAGAGATAGCATGCAGGCAGAGTGTCGTTTTTGTCAGTGTCAGGGAGCTGTGAAGTGTTTCAGCTCTGTGACTGCCCTGGAGCAGCCCTTCACACTACATCACACATCATAAGACATTGCATGGCCTGACATCAACTCTCAGAGTGAGACAGAGAGAGAGAGAGAGAGAGAGAGAGAGAGAGAGAGAGACAGACAGAGAGAGAGAGAGAGGGGGAGAGAGAGAGAGAGACATAGAAATGAGAGATAGAAAAATACGAATGTGAGAAAAAACCCAGTGCACACACACACACTTACACACTCACACACACACACACACACACACACACACACACACACACACATGCACAGTAGACAAATGTGAAAAACAAGAAACCTGGTATATGGCTCGACTGTGTATGTTTGATTGTGTGCTTGTGCACTTGCCAGTGTGCACAGACACGTGCTTGTACTGAGTAAGGAGGAAAAAAACAAAGTAGCAAAGCAGAGAAGCAGGTCTGAGTTGTGTAGTTGATGTGGCACGGATATGTTATACTCGAGGAACGGTTATGTTTCGAGTGTCAAGTGGAAGTTTCACCGTTTATAGGGCACTCATTGAAATACATTAAGTCAACCTTAGAGTGTTATTGGAGGACAGAACAAAACTTTATTTCTGTTGTAACATTTTTCACAATTTTTCAATGTCATCAGAAATCGGCCATGCTTGTCCCCATAGACACAGATTATAAGATTGTGATGTTTACTAAAGCTTCTGCGGCACAGCAGTGTTGATCGGCTTTTACTCGATGGTACCCATTCAAGTAGTGCTGTTGATGGGACACTGAGCGAGACTGCAGAGTGGTGACGACAGACAGACAGAGGCAGCGACATCAGTGCCAAAGTAGCACATTTTTCAATTCATTGATTTGATTGGAAATTGGATTTAAGAAAGTAACAATTCTGTTATTTATAGAAATGCTCCAATGCTCCAACGCTTTTTTGCATTTTTTTTTCAAAACAAAATGTAGGAATAGGTTTTTGATTAAGACATCTTATGAGAAATGCTATTGTTAAATGTTATGTCTGTGGAGAAACTGAACATTGTCAGTATTATCAAAAGAAGCTCATTAAGATGTTTATTATTTTTAGGTGTTCGTTAAAATGTCAAAATGTAATCATTCATTTCATTATTATCATAATGTAAAACTTCTCAGAAGCCACAACAGAGCATCCACACAAGTGATTCAGTGAAGTGTTTCAGCCACTGTGGCTGTGTGAGAGTAAATAACTGTGGCACACGGCACACAGGAAGAGGAGGAGGAGGAGGAGGAGGAGGGAGAAAGGGAAATGCCACTCAGAGGGAGGAATGTAAAGAATTTCAGCTGTGAGTGGAGCATGGAGGCTCCACATGAAGAGAGAGGCTGCGCTGCCACAATTACTGGATTTAATCCACAATTAAGATGCTATCAGACACCAAGTGGGACATTGTGTTTTAACTGTGTGTGTGTGTGTGTGTGTGTGTGTGTGTGTGTGTGTGTGTGTGTGTGTGTGTGTGTGTGTGAGGAAGCTGACACTTCGACCTTTCTTCCACACAATCAACCAAACTCAATTTCTGTCTAAGTTCCTACCTCTCACAACACCTCCCCCCCCAGACACACACCTGCTTCCCTCCATTCATCCCCCACTGTTGCCGCGGTCACAGTTGTCATAGTAAATTAGCATCCTCTTATGCAGATACATAGAGTCGTCTTTCCCATGATCCTATGAGAAAACTTCAGCCCGAAGACACCAACAACATCTGCCCGTTCCTCTCTCTCTCTCTCTCTCTCTCTCTCTCTCACTCTTTCACCCACCCCTCTTGTGTGTGTGTGTTGGGTGTGGGGGCGTCTCATTCTTTCACTTTCTAGCGTGAAACCAATCTTCTCAGCATTGCTCCATCTGAGTGGTTTTTCCCAAGGACGACGAGTGTTGCTTTGCATTTCCCACCCTGGAGAGCTGGTCTTCACTGCAGCCTCTCTCAGCCTCGGGGAGCTGGATGTTTAATCATCCAACTTAGAAAAGACGCAGTCATTTTGCAGCACACAGTTTGTTTTTATTAGTTTCAACTCGGCAACAAGTTACTAAAGCAGTACACCTGTTAAAGGGGCCTTGTAACAGTAATTTAATTTGGTCTTTCTATTTGAAATGCTCTGAACATATGGTTGAAGCTGCTACTGAAAGTTGGAACAATACATTTTATTATAGTGCAGTGGCTCTGTGCATCAGCCAATAGCACCAACATATATATGAAACAAATTGATATATTAAATTCTGCTTTATTATTGTACATTTTTAATATATTTATTTGTCAGCAATAAATATCAAAATCACATAACAGTGACACAATAAGAACACATGCTTTCAGTGACATGAGTTTTTCTGGTTTAAAGCAATCACAAATAGCATGTTGGTCAGTTCAGTTAAATGTTTGTCACAACTAATAATAATATTTTTTGTTAAGCTTAAGATATGCCAGTTATATCTGCTGACATCTTGTTTTGAGTGACTGATAGAGTGTGCTATCTGTTCAGTTTTACTTTCTAAAATGGTCAGCTTGGTATTGAAGAAGGGTCAGATTCTGATAGCTAGTTCAGTTTTGGGTCAATGACTAAAACTGCTAAACTCTGATGAGTCTCTTAATAAATCTGTCCTTGCTGTTTTTTTATATGATATTGGTAAGCCACCATGTCTGAACGGGTGTGAATCATAGACTGTATAAACTATGGACGTAGTGTCCGTGACGTCACCCATAGGTTTCTGAAGAGCAAAAATGAAGCAAATCGTAGTGCGTAGCCATCTTGGTAGCCTCCCTCTGGTTACTCCAAATATGGACAAAGAGGTGGAGCGAGGGCGGAGCTGAG
>JBBMOC010000805.1:0-19433 GCA_037975185.1 Centropyge bicolor
AAAGAAACATTTGATGGGGAAAATACCACCAAGAACTCTTTAATCATTAATTCACAAGTATCATCCAAAACAAATGTCCTTAGTATGACAATAAATAAACCAACTTTGATGCATAATCTGACAGATGCATAATAATAATATGTTGTTGAAATTCTTGACCATTTACTTGTTGAAATATATTCAATAAATTAAATACACTGACTTGTTCTTCATGCTGAACACAAAATATGAAATATGTCTGAAATTTTGTCTAATAAAATAATAATAATAAAAAAAAGTTGAGTTATGGACATAAATCTTTTTGTGAGGTTACAGTGACTTGGACCACATTACCCAACCCATCCCTCTCCTATCCATCTAAGATTGTGTGTGTGCTGTCCTATGGGAGCACATCTACCTGTATCTTATGAAGTTATTATAAGAGGTGTGTCCTCATTACTTTCAAAAAATGCCCTGCAAACATGCATGAGCGGCATAGAGCTGTTGTCTTATCTCTGTTTGTTCTTCACCTGAACACAGTTTCTGGCTGTGAGCTATTCGCTAGGTTTGACATGCCGAGATTGTTTCAGCAGGGGGACATAATGATTGGAGGGATTTTCCCGGTTTTCAACAAAGACATAAGCAGCACTTCTACGTTTGAGAAGAAGCCACCTGGAGCAAAGTGTGCACGGTAATATATCTGACTTTTTCATACTTCATACATGTTTCTTTACTCCCCTCTTACAAACTTGCCATTATATGTGATTGCACAGTACCGTAGCTTTGTAATCCTCCAACCCATTTTAATCACCAAGTCCTCTTTAGATTTGACCTGCGAGCTTTTCGGTGGACCCAAGTGATGATATTTGCAATTGAGGAAATCAACAAAGATCCTGCTCTCCTTCCAAACATATCTCTTGGATATAGGATCCTTAACTCTTGTTCATCTCCTACAAATACTTTACGTGCTGCACTAACACTGGCAAGTAGACCACAGGAGATAGAGTTGACATCCCCTTGTCCTCCAGCTATATCTGCCCTCATAGCAGAGGCTGGATCATCTCAGTCTTTAGCTGTGGCTGGAATTCTTGGACCATTTCAACTGCCAATAGTAAGAGATGAAATCAGATCTGTTATTACATTTGAGTTCTGTGAAATTTGATCCTATTGTTGTGCTTCTTTTGAGGGTTTTTTCTTCTTCTTTTTCTGTTCTGTTTGTAGGTAAGTTACTTCTCAACATGTGCCTGCCTGAGTGACCGAGCTAAGTATCCTACATTCTTTCGGACAATCCCCAGCGACTACTTCCAGGCAAAAGCTTTGGCAGCACTGGTCAGACATTTTGGCTGGCAGTGGATTGGTGCCTTACAGTCAGACAATGACTACAGACGAAATGGGATCCTGGCTTTTACTGAAGAGGTTAAAAAGGTTGGGGTTTGTATTGCATTTGTTGGGACAATTCTACGTACATACACAATGGATAAAATTCTGCATGTTATAGAGATGATCAAGCAGTCAACTGTCAAAGTCATCCTTGCTTTTGTTCCAGAGGGTGACTTTTACCCTTTGATGAAAGAGGTTGTAAAGCAGAACATTACAGGAATTCAGTGGATTGCCAGTGAGGCTTGGATAACAGCAGCCCGACCATCTACACCTGAAATGTACCAAGCTTTTGGTGGAACTCTCGGATTTGTGGTGCAAAAGATGGCTATTCCAAATTTAAAATCATTTCTCACAGGCATTAGCCCTCATACTGATCCAAGTGCTGCCTTTGTGAGGGATTTCTGGGAAATTATAGTGGGCTGTTCACCAGTTTCACCTGGGAAACGCACAGGTACTGAGGCAGTGAATGCAATATGCACAGGCAATGAGACATTAATGAATTCCCAGGATGTGTTCTTTGATGTCACACAGCTCCGAGTGTCCTATAATGTGTATAAAGCAGTTTATGCCATTGCACATGCCCTCCATCAGCTGGCATTCTGCCAACCAGCTGGAGAAAAAACAGTGAGGCCATGCATGAATATATCAGAAATTCAGCCCAAACAGGTGAGAAATGATGTAAGTAAAAGACGCAATACCTCCAACTCTCTACAGATAAATGTGTATACAAATATCTGGTCAATATGAACACTATCTAACAGGACATTTGTCCTTTTCTCAGGTCACTGATCATCTGCAAAGGGTGAAATTTAGGAATCAGTTTGGGGATGATGTATTTTTTGATGTCAATGGTGACCCTCCTGCTTCTTATGATATTATTAACTGGCAGCTAAAAGATGGGAAAGTGCAACATGTCACACTGGGTCATTTTGCTTCTGCTGCTAATGGTGATTATGAGCTCAGCATCCAGGAGGAGGAAATTGTGTGGAGGACAGGGGAAAAGGTATTTGTAAGGACTTAGCTTCATGCAATAAATAAGTTAAGTTTGAACCAAGATCAATTGATTACTTGCTATACTATAAAATACTTATCACCATTGGTACATTGTTTAAACTTTTTCTCAGGTTCCCACATCGGTGTGCACTAATGTTTGTCCAGTAGGGACCAGGAAAGCTCAAATAAAGGGAAAGCCTACCTGCTGTTTTGACTGTATCACATGTGCTGATGGAACTATAGCCAACTCAACAGGTATTAAAAGCATGTATACCATAATAAATGAACATCCATATATCAATGTCAATATGTATTTAGTCTTTGCATATAGTCCATGTTTAAAGCATTATCAGTGTTACTGCTCCATGTTGATTTTTTTTTTCTCTTCTATATCCTTTCATTTTCTGCAAATGTAACATGCAGCCCAATATCACATATTTTCCTCAGAGGGCAGAAACTGAACTGATTCTCTCTGTTCTATTCTCTATATGTTTGACAGGTGCAGCTGACTGCACACCATGTCCACAGGAATACTGGTCTAATGAGAGGAAAGATGAGTGCATTCCTAAAACAATTGAGTTCCTGACATATCACGAGCCGCTGGGAATATCTATTACAGTTGTATCCCTGCTGGGGGCCTCCCTGTCGCTGGCCACGATGATGGTCTTTATCTGCTACAGAGAGACTCCTGTGATAAAGGCCAGTAACTCTGAACTGAGCTGTTTCCTATTGTTTTCTCTTTTCTTGTGTTTTCTCTGTCCCCTCACTTTCATAGGCAGACCCACTGTCTGGACATGCATGCTGCGCCACACAGCTTTCGGCGTGACATTTGCACTTTGCATTTCCTGTGTCTTGGGGAAAACTGTTGTTGTTGTTACAGCTTTCAAAGCCACAATTCCTGGCAACAAAGTTGCAGCAAAATTTGGTCCTGCACAGCAGAGGATCATTGTTTGCACCTGCACTCTGATTCAGATAGTGATATGTGTGTTGTGGCTGAAGTTAAACCCACCTTTCCCAGACATGGTTTTCAAATCCAGCAATAAGAAGATCATTTTAGAATGTAACACAGGCTCTGAGGCTGCTTTCTATGCAGTGCTGGGCTACATAGGTGTCCTTGCAATCATATGTTTGGTCCTGGCATTTCTAGCAAGACAGTTGCCTGATAACTTTAATGAAGCCAAATTTATCACATTCAGCATGCTGATATTCTGTGCTGTCTGGATCACCTTTATCCCAGCATACATAAGCTCTCCTGGAAAATTCACTGTTGCTGTGGAAATATTTGCAATTTTGTCTTCAGCATCTGGCTTATTAATCAGCATTTTTGCACCAAAATGTTACATAATATTGATCAAGCCTGAGAAAAATACCAAGAAACATGTCACGGTCAGAAATTTGAATTAAAATATATGATGCCTTAATATCAAACAATTATGCTGCGGTTACTTTTAACTTTTAAGTAGATAAAAAAAAAGAGAAAAATTTTGTTGCTTTTTATAGTGTGTAATACATTTTATTTGTATCTATAAGAATTTACTTAATGTGCTATAGATCATATGACATTAAAGATCACAGAATGCATTACTCTCTATGAAAACCATGGATGGAAATGCATATTTGATCTTTATTATTTAAGCCTGAATACATAATTTACCATTAAATGATGAAAGATAATTATTCATATTGAGTCGTTGGAATTTAGTTGCTAAAACCATCAGATAATGGGATATCATACACTGTGAACTATGTCATAATAAAATATGTTTTTGCTCTGTGTATGTGATTTCTGTGACTCCTTTGGACTAAGTTGCAACTTTTAATTAAGCTGTTAACTGAAACAAAAGTTCTTTAAATAATAATAATAATAGTACATTTTTCAATATTAATCTATTTTCTCTATGATGTGTAATATTTCCTATTAAATGAGAAGAGTGCACTTAGCAGAGTGCAGATTTCCACTATCAGCTATTTGACTGGAGTGCCCTGGGAGTGCAGTGGAATTTTACACCCATGATGTAAATGTCAATCTTGAAGTAAAAATGTCCAGAAAAGAAGAACAGTAACATGGCTGCCACATAAGCTGCCCATAGCTGTAACAAAATTCCAAACTGAAGAAGTTAATATATTATAGTAATATTTAACGTTCTCCCTTGGCAGGTTAAGAAGAGTGTGGATTCAGCAGACCATAAAACAATAAAACAGATTTTATTCACTGCTCTGGGGTTAGACTAGATGGGCTCCCAATATCCCCCAACAACCCTCCAAGGGTCAAGAACTGGGCCACTGTTTCATGATCAGGTGAGAATCTACATGTTTTTTCCTTGATCTGTGGTTTGGTTGGAGCCTCAAGTTTTCCCAGGTAGGTCCACCAAGACAACCCAACAATGTCCAAAGCCTTAAGCATCTCAGGCATCTCATCTCACACGTTGGCACTTGACAACCTCAGAGAACTCTACCAAAGATATAGTTGAGGCTTTCCCCAATTCTTCAACCTCTACCTCCTCCACGAAGGATGTCTTGGTGAGGTTCCGAATTTCCTCGAAGCGCTCTTTCCACCACTTAACAATGTCCCAAGCCAAAGTCAGCAGAATCTTCTTGAGACCAACTGAAAGTCCTTCTCCATAGCCTCCCTGAGGTCCTCCCACACCTTGGATTTTTCTGTGGTGACCAAAAGCTAAATCCTTCTGGCCTATCAGTACCTGTGTCCATGACCATTCTTAGGTTGCCACCATAACAGACATTGATGATCTTGCCCTAACTCTTAGTAGTTGCTACCACAATGAGGGATTTTAATGAAGCCCAGTGTAGCCCAATGCTGTCTTAAGGCGAGCTCAGTTATATTTTGTTGTTAGGTTTCTACCTCCCACACCAGCTCTTGCTCCGTCCATGCCAAAGAACTGATCTTTCATTCACCCAGAACCAGTCTGCGATGCCAGATGTCAGGTAGTCTAGGGCAATACCTTTGCCTGCCTCCTGTTTATGACTTGACCCCAACGCCTGTCCCTGTTGGTGGTGACCAAACAGAGTAGTGACTCCATCTAAATTTAATTCGATGTACCCCAGTGGATAATGCTCCAATTGTCACAATGAGACACATGTAAATCCTCCATATTAAGGTGACAATTCTTGGAATTCTTCAAATTATATCTTCATAGTTTTAACTGTCAACTTGTGATATGCCATCAGTAGTTGCATCATGAGAAGAAAATGCATGAAAGTACTGAAAAAAGGTTTGTTTTATTGTATTTATGAATTATTAAAAGTTCATATGACAACACAGAAGTATTTCATTACAATGACTTTCTTAAGCAATGAAATTCTTTGTCAATATTTGTACAATACTGTCATTTTCATCTTTGCATCATGTTTTTCTTGCTGTTTTTTTCTGGTTTCAGAATTATAATATAGCACTTTGGAGCAAAAATGAATAAAAGGAGGCCGAAAGCGGAGGCTAAAATAGCAAAAATATGGACAGCCACTGTGTATTTCCCAGCTGTGCTCATATAAACTGGGATAAACGTAATCCACACTGCAAAGAATATCAGCATGCTGAAGGTGATGAACTTGGCCTCGTTAAAATTATCAGGCAGCTTCCGAGCTAAAAAGGACATGAAGAAGCACATGCAGGCCAGGATGCCGATGTATCCAAGAACACACCAGAAGCCAACCTCTGAACCAGTAACACACTCGGCGATGATAGTGCCACTGTAGTAATCTGTGTTGTTGTGGGCATGAGGTGGATTGGTGATCAACCAGATAACACAGATTATTACCTGAATTGAGATAAAAACCAGGATGTTAATTTTTAATCAACACAGTTAAAGAAGATTGATAATGTTCACTTTTGGAAAGTGTTTCTACCTGGACAGCTGTTCCTAAAATCACACTGACTCTCTGCTGGTTGGGTCCAAACCACTTCATGACATTACTTCCTGGCAGTGTTGACCTAAAGGCCATTAGGACCACTACTGTCTTGGCCAGGAGGCATGAAATGCAGAGAGCAAAAGTGATTCCAAATGCTGGGTACCTGATACGACAGAGCCAGTCTGAGGGCTCACCAATGAACAACAGGCCAACAAGGAAACACACAGCAAGAAACACCAAGAGAAGGAAGCTCAGTTCCATGTTGTTGGCCCGAACAAGTGGTGTGTCTTTGTACATGAAGAGTATGGTGATGGTAGAGAGAGACATTAATGCTCCGAGGACAGACAAAACACAGAGCACAATGCCTATCAACTCACGGTAAGACAGGAACTCAATAGTCTTTGGGATGCAGAGATCTCTGGCTTTATTAGACCATGTGTCCTCTGAGCAGCGTGAGCACTCCAAAGAATCTGGAGATGAAGAGAGGAAAGAAAAGCTTTTAGCTTTCAGAAGTCGCATTTATATAAAAGCAGGTCAGTTGATATTTGAATAACACAGGAGAAAAGACAGAACTTAACCCACCAGTCTTATTACTAACTTCTCCCTCAGCACAGGGGACACAGTCAAAGCAGCAGATGGGTTCCCCCTTTCTCCTGGCGACGCGGGAACCTGGAGGACAACTGTCGCTGCAGACAGACCGGGACGCCTGAGAGGCAAAGTTCAGCCACTCAGAAAAACCCTTATTTCAATCATTATTTAGCAGCATTGCTGCCTTGTTGTGCAATATCGGTCTCTGTGGACTCAATTTCAGATTAAAGGTGAGAATATGCAAACCAAATTTGATATCTATAAAAGTGTCAAACTAATATTGAATACAGTTCTGTGAATCATATTCTTGTTATCGATAATCAAAATTATGGGGGAATAATATCTTAATAATCCTGTACTAATTATTATACAAAGAGTGACTTCTTTAAAACACCAGATGCTCAACAGAGAACTGATGCTGATGTTTGTGTCATATGTAAAACCATCAGTATTATACAACATATCTTTTTTTCTTTTTGCATTTTTTAAATAATGTAATCTGATTATTTTTGTAGAAATTCTAACAAATTTAAGAACTAGACTACAAATGTAATAAGATTTGCATTAATGTGTTCATAAATTACATTATTATAAATATTTCATATTGGAAACAAATGAGAGCAAATTAGTTGACGTGTTGATCAACAGTGCATACATCAGTCTAAGAGGGGAACATGGTCTCAAGCTTGTATGCAGCAAACACACCTGCTTCCCAACAGGCCACTGAATCAGTGAGTCATTTATGACCAGGCTGTGTCTAGCCGGTGAGGAGGCATCATAGAAACCCACTTTAAGCAAATGCAGAGAGCCATCAGGCCTCTTTTGCCAGTTCATGAGATCATAATAAGCAATGGGGTCACCGTTTTGATCAAAGTTGATTTTTTCCCCCAATGCAGAAAAATGTGCATGTTTCATGTAGTGGAAAAGCTGAGGGAGGAAGGAAAACAAGTTAAACACTTTCTCAAACAATTTCCTTAAAAATAACATCTAGCTTTTAGTTAATCTCACCTGCCAAGGTGTAAAATTCTTTGGTTCTGCACAGGTGCCATTAAGGAAAGGCCCCTGTCCGACTATGCAGTTAGTCATGTCTTGCAAGGCATGGGCCACCAGATACACAGCCTTGTACACATTATAAGACACTCTTAGCTGTGTCACATCAGAATAAGAGGAGTAAACATCATTTAAATCCTCTGTTCCTTTACATGGCAATCTGTCAAGGTAGCTGTCGCCCCCGTGAGAGTGGTTGTTTACTGACCCGTTCAGCCGACAGTTAAATGTCTCTTCCCAAAATTCTGCCAGGAAAGCTGATTCATGAATATAGGATGGTCTGAGACCAGTGAGGTGTTGTTTCAGCCCTGGAATCACATCTGCTCTGTGGATAGCAAATCCCAGTGTTCCCGTCAGGAGATCACCAAACTTTTCCCAGAGTGATTTGGCAGTGGCCCAAGCCTCGCTGGCGATCCACTGCAGACCAGTGATATTTCGATGTCGAATCATTCTCAGAATACCCTCCATCTCTGATTCACTACAAAAGTTAATGATGACCGTTGACGATGCCATCTAAACAGAGAAAATGTTGACAGAGTAAATATAATATAATATTCTTAAGTAATGGGGTCTTGGGCCTCCTCTACTTTGTATTAAATATGTTTCTTATTCAAACCCCTATAATAATATACATTATAGCTCTTAAAGAACTTAAAATGCACTGATTAAATGTACGTGAACATGTCACAAGTACAGGGGTGCAAAATTTAATACATAAATAATAAATGAATAACAAGAACAGCTTACATAGAGTTAGGTAGGTAGGTAGGTAGATACTTTATTCATGCCCATGGGGAAATTCGCAAGTTTGTAGTGTTGTCGCAGAGTTTGTAATGTTGCAAGACTCTATGATCCTAAGCTCCTTAGTGATGATATTAAACATTTTCATTTTATAAGTCTGACACAAAAAAACGTGACAACTCAACATCAGTTAAAGCTAAGGCAGGTGTTCCTGAGACATGAATTATTTTTTTGTGACTAAAACTATGTTTTAGTCTTGAAGTATTTGTACGCTTCATTTATTTAGTTAAATTGCTTTAATTTTTTTTTGTCAGATATGTAACTACAGCATTAATATTCAATCGATAATCAGTGATTCAATAAATTAAACAAACTATGGTTTCAGTCACTATTAAGACATTTAGGTCATTTTCATTTTTTTTCTCCTTGGACTGATGGAATAAGTAAAAGAAGAATTAGGTCATAACAAGGATAATAAATACACAGAAATTCATGACATTCACATAGTAATGTTATTTATTTACTCATTTGGTCTAGTTGAAGAACCCACATTTCACTGTTGCTCCAGCTACACATCCCCTTCACTATGCTGTATGAGGATCACAATGCTGTTCATGTTATTTTGTCTACCACCTGTATTCATCAAAAATTCATGTCGACCCATAGGTACCTGTATAACATCCAGAAGTTCATCTAGAGCCCGTTGAGTCAGGACTACGGGGTAGAAATGAATGTAGGCAGCACACACACCATACTGCACTGACTCCTGCAGGAAGAGCTGGATGGCAAAACGAGCGTAATCAGATTTCACCCCAATGACTCCCACCCAGGTCCAGCCAAAATAGCTGACCAGCCGGGCCAGGGCCCTGATCTGGAAGGCGTCACTGGGCATGGTGCGCATGAAGCTGGGGAACTCGTTCTGGTTACTTAGACAGCTGCAGGATGCAAAATAGCTCACCTGGTGTTATAGAAAACAATAGTTAACCTTCTGCACACTTTGGCTCACTGAAAAGGCTTTTGAACAAGCATCAGATTTCACCAAACAATACCAGCGTTTTCACAAGCATTCAGTGGTGCAGAAATCCCCTGCACTTGAAACGAAAAGAGGAGTTCGAAGTGTCGTAACTACATAGTTGTAAAAAGGGAAGATAAGTTTATACTGATTTTTCACAGTAAAAGTGCTCAGAAAGTCAAGCAGTCTCACCAGGGGGATGTGGAAAGAACCCAGGCTTCTCAGCAGACTCATAGACACCCCAGAGGCAGCATCTCCTATGATTACTGGGGACACAGTCCTTTGTACAGCATCACAACCTAAATTAAAACCAGTGTTATTTTCTCGACTTTTATCTCTGTTCACACTCTCAGCTCTGGGGCCTTTCTCTGGCTGGCCGTTCACCAGTAGCAAAGACGCTCTCAGAGACACAGGTATATCATTACAGCTGTCACGGATGTGGAAACCCAGCATGAGCTGTGGCAGGAGGTCACTGCGCTGGTTGATCTCTTTGATTGCAAAAGTCATGGTTTGCATCCAGCGCAAGGCACGAGAGCTGAAACTGTGCAGAAGTAAAAAGCAGATCATCACATAGCACAAATACATACATTTATTAAAATACCTTAAACACAAATCCAATGAAATGACATCTACACAGGCCAATTACTATCAAATACATTCAAACACTTACTACTTATACATAGTAGGAGTTGGTTTTGTTTTGTATGTTGGAAGAGAAGACGCAGGGCTGTAGTGTAGAGGGAATAAGCCCCCTATAACTACATCTCCATCTTCATACAAGCTGTTTTTCTCCTCTTCCCCCAAGAAAACACAGTTATCCAGAGCAGCAGCAGAACTAGGTTTGCCCCAAAAGAAAGAAAGAAACATGAGAATCTTTGCAGCCAGCATTGCCATGACTGACCCAGGTCTGAAGGAAAGATCTAGTTCAGTAATGTTGTTCTGTTAACAAACAGTGTGATGAGGACCGTATTTCAGGATGCAGCTGATTTATATACTGTAATTACCACACATAGAGCAGAAGGGACCGCCCAGATACAGTAGTTGTGACATTGTTCAAAAAATAGATTAATTTATACATTAAAGAAAAATGAAAGTGTATTTGTAGTTAGCGCTTCAGTTGTTCAAAAAGGATTGTTTAATCTTGACTTATGATTTGTGCACAGTTTTCATAGAATATAATGTCAATCAGGGCAAAAGCAGGCGACAGTGAAAACTGTTACTGTTGAAAAATTTCACAGTTCTACCGTATTGCTGTGTGGTCACCCGTGTCCAGTATACAATTACTGCAGTCCTGCATGTATAAAGGAAGTTCAAACACTTGAAGCCCAAAAAAGATGTTTGATTGCAGTTTTATGGCCTGTGTAGACAGCTGTATTGTTTAAAACAGAAGTGCATTTAACGGATTTAACTGATGACTGCATTTCTGCTGTTCACTGTAAAAAAAAAAAAAAAAAGATAATTTTGTCACTGTGCAATATGTAGAAATTTTTCCCACTGTTTTGGCAATACCATAGCAATTTCTGCGCATATTAATACATTAGATTGCATTTGTTTACTGGTAACTAAAGTGGCAATTACAAGATTTTTTTTTTTTTTTTTTTTTTTTTTTTTGGACATTCTACAAAGTGCCTCCAGTGGCATAGCCCTGTTATATCATTTCATTTACTTTTCATCATTCAGTCTGCAAATCAGCAGGGCCCGGACAATCATTCACTTCTTTTTTTCTTTTTTTTTTTTTTTTTTTCCTTTTTTGGGCTGGTGTTCAGTCATGGCACTGGGTTGATCACAGATGCTGCTACCGCTGTCCCTGGGCCACCTCCGCCTCCACAGGCAGCTACCCTGTCCTGACACGTCTGTACACTCGGTCAGTGGTGTTTCAAAGATGCAACATAGGAAGAGCATGGGTGGAGAAAGAAGGCAAGAATTAAAAAGAGGAAAGCTCTGGAAACAAACGCAGCCACATGTACAAAAACTGGCAACTCTTTTACTAAAACAAGCAAACGACAAATGAGGACGATGAAAAGGGTAAGGCAAGGTGGTGTACTCTGCTTGCAAACCACCGTTCAAGTTAATTAATTATCAAGTCAATGAATTGTGTGGCGTTGTGGCATATAACATAAGGCTGTATAATATAAATAATAGTATGATGCGATGCCACATAACTGGGAAACTTTGCCTTGTAGCCCCACAGAGTCAGAAGCAAGATCCAGCACCAAGCACCAGCCATGAGCCCACAGGTCCAGAGTGGGCAGGTAGGATTGCTCATTGAGTGAGTATTATTAGAATCAATACAATGAGGCATATGGTGTAGACCTGCTCTATATGAAAAGTGCCCTGAGATCCAAGATGATTCTACAGTACAGCACTACAGGAAAAAGAGATGACAGTGTTATAAGAAAGTGCAACACTTTATTTTTTATTTTTTAAATTTGATATTTGTATTTTTTCTTTTATTTCATTTTTAAGGTTGGGATATCTGTGAATACTTCTACAGAATATAGTATACATATAATACAGAATATAGGTTCTGATATTATTGAAAAGGATGTATTGCAAAGAACAATGTCGGAGATGTGCACTCATGTTGAAAAAAATCTACACTGTGAAGCAGCCCTTACTTGCACTGAATTAGAAATATTTTAGAAAAAATACACTGAATTACAAGGCTTTACAGTGTGCTATTGTAGACTTAACATGTAAGGTTGTAATTACATGATTTTCAGAACAATAGGTTGTGATCTCAAGTTGGCCGGTCGGAGGCATGAAGCTCCAGGGCTGATAATGAGTCCAACTCTGGCCCTGGCATTAACCCACTTGAGTAAATGAGGTGGGGCTGCTGATGTCCAATCCAATGTCACTAATTCATCAACAATGTAATTGGTGCAAGAATGAGAAGATCACACACTGTATATAACTTGCCTATTTCCTTGCTCTGTCTCTCTTTTGGGGCTGTCTAACAATATGACTCTACTTGTCTTATTTGCCTTGCTTTACTCCAGCTTCATCTCTTCACCTCCCTCTGCAGCCAAAGTGTGCACACTTCAAAACAGCTTTCAGCCTGGCTTTGTGGCAAAGGGTGACTATGTTATTGGGGGGATCTTCCCTCTTCACTACAACCAGGAGATGCCAGACCTCAACTGCACCTACAGACCGCCACCAGTGAAGTGCAATGGGTGAGTTTGATACATATGGATCAGAAGTCATTGTTTGAGTCCAGTCCAATAGTAACAAACATGTTGTGAAGATGTTGTCTTAATGAGTGAACTTAATATACACCAGATTTAGGAATATGTTAGCCAGGCATGTAAGACAAATTAGTATAAACATTAATGCTTAAAGTGACATTTACTTTCAGTTTGATTTGGAAACTTAGATTTGAGAAAATACCAGACAGAGACTCACAAAAACATGGCAATACTTCATTTTGTGGATGTGCAATTTTCTTCTAATTTCTAAATTATTTCCAAGATTTTTCCTGCACTACAGGATGCATCAAATAAATTAAGAGTCAATAACTTGGAATTGCACCATTTTAACAATATCTGTTTCCCTAAAATGAGTTTCAAATGGCAGTGACTTTTCAAGATCTAGATGCAAAGATGCAACTCAAACCGCAGATCAAAGCATCATCTCTGTGTTAACATTGACCTTCATGCTTGCTGGGTTCAGTGTGTGTGTGCATCTGTGTCTGCTTGGCTGCAGCTTTGATCCCAGGGCTTTCCGCTGGGCTCAGACTATGAGACTGGCAGTAGAGGAGATAAACCAGAGTACAGAGCTACTGCCAAATTACACCCTTGGATACAAAATCTTTGATTCATGTGCATATCCTCTGACCGGCCAGAGGGCTGCTCTGGCTGTGTTGAATGGGCTGAGTGAGGATGAACCTCCAAGATGCAGGGATGCCTCTCCACTCCTCGCTGTGATTGGGGAATCTGGTTCTGCACTGTCGATCGTGTTGTCAAGAATCCTGCAGCCATTCAGAATACCAATGGTAATGATTCCTCTATTTCTCTGATTCCTCTAAAAATAAAACTTCACCCACAGTATCTCTGATAACCAATGATTTTACCAAATCAAATGTTCTTATATGGTAGATTTGGTGCATAACATTCCCTCATGGATTGTACATAATTCTTTCTGCAAGTGGTTGTAGTGCCAAAGCAAGAAGGTGCAGTGAAAGTAAGCAATCCTGTTTAATACCCCCTCAAGCCTAAATCCATAAATATCAGTCTAATCTGTTCAATAACAATAAAATATTTTTCAAAAGCTACGATTTCCACCAGAAGATTATGTGTTTTTAAGTCTTAAAACGATAAAAAGGTCACTCAACATGATTATATCCTAAAATATTTTTTCAGCACTGACAACAATCACTGATAAATGGAAACTGTGCCTGTTCCTATGAACGTTTTTACTGTACTGTTCTCTCTTCTTCCTTCTAAACACAGATCAGCTACTTTTCTTCATGTGCATGTCTCTCTGACAGAAGAAAATATCCGACCTTCTTCAGGGTAATCCCAAATGATGACTATCAGGTGAGAGTTTGGCCTCAGATTTGAAAGGATCTTTCAGTGCAAAAGCAGTAAAAATAAATCTTTTAACATGTCTTATATTTTGGTGTTGTCTGGCGTTACTCGTTGTTAACCTTCGTGAATAAAAATTAAATCAACCTTATTGTACAGTTAACCTTTTTCTTTTATAAATTTAAGTATTTTGAGGTGACACTCATTTCTGCTGAACACAGGTGAAGGCCATATCTCAGCTGCTGGTACGCTTTAACTGGACCTGGGTGGGGTTGGTGCGAGGGGACCGTGAATATGGCCGCTTTGCTGTGGAAGGTTTACTGAGAGAATTACAGGGCACCAAAGTGTGTGTAGCGTACCAAGAAGTCATCCCTCTGCTCTACAATCGCCAGAGGGCGCTAGAGATCATGCAGGTAGATACAAAGACACAGTGAAGTCAGTTTTATAATTTTAGAGACTTTTCAGTCCACCTCAGGACCCTTTTAGAGGTGGTACTTTTTCTACCAAAGTGCACATTTCTGTCTTAGTTTATCATAATTATATTATATTAGAATTACAGCGTTCAGTATCACTTGTTCTTTACCTGCTTTCTTTCCTCCATCCAACCTCCTTGAGACAGTCTCTTTTAACTCTATCATCTGCTTCTCTTTAAAGGTGATGCGCAGCTCTTTGGCAAAAGTAGTGGTGGTATTTTCAGCCGAGGGGGAGATGACACCTTTCTTGAGAGATTACATGATGCAGAACATCACTGGGATCCAATGGGTGGCCAGTGAGGCCTGGGTCACAGCATCTGTCTTCACAGGGAGCGAGTATTACCCCTACATGGGTGGCACCATTGGGTTTGGCATCAGGAAAGGTCACATCTCCAGACTCAGTGACTACCTGCACACAATAAAGCCTCAGATGTATCCCAGTAATCTTCTGGTTATGGAGCTGTGGGAGGCTCTGTATGGTTGCAGGCCTTCTCTGTCCTCTGGCTCCCAGTTGCCTCCCTGTTCAGGTCATGAATCCCTGTTGGAGCAGCATTCAGCCTATATGAATACATCCAGCCCGAGAGTGGCGTATAATGTTTATAAGGCTGTATATGCAATTGCTCATTCTCTCCACAACCTTCTTCTCTGCCACCCTGGCAGTGGGCCCTTCCAGAACAACTCATGTGCTCAAAGCAACAACATACAACCGTGGCAGGTACAATCCAGGATTCTATAATATTACACTGAAAATCTTCTTTGAAAAATTCCATGGAGTATTTTAGATTTTTTGTTTGTTTGTTTCAAGCTTCAATACTACCTTCAGGAAGTGACATTTAACATTGCGGGGGAGGAGGTGAACTTTGACCTGAAGGGTGACTCCATACCCTATTATGATATCATCAACTGGCAGAGAGGCACAGGCGGCAACATTGAGTTTGTCAACGTGGGTTTGTTTGACGGAACCAAGGCTGCCGGAGAGGAGCTGGTGATCCAGGAGGACAGGATAATATGGGCAGGGCATCAGAGTGAGGCAAGCTGCTCACACTGTGTTTTAACCTACATCAGATGCCAACTATTGAAGTTCTGTAGGTTGAGGTGGAGGTAAGTCAGGTGGGCAGGACGAGCTGGATCTGATATAAGTGTCTTTTTCCATTCATACAGTAAATGGTAGAGGGACTAGTAGTGAGTTAAGAGATGCATGAAAATAAAATGAAAGCAAGGGCACAAAGCGGGTATTTTTATTCAGTCAAATTAAATCTTGAAACTGAATGACAGATTGCTTTTTGAAACATCTACAGGGAGCCAGCCTTTTCTTTTCAAATCATATTTATACATATTGATTAGAACTACACATTCTGAAATAGCTTATGGAAAACACCCCGACAGCTGAGCTTCTGCACTTTTGACTGCATTCTCTGGCCAAATAGTCCACGCGGTTTAGAGAATAAAGTGGTAACTAATGACTAATTAAATGATTCATCAGGAAGTATTTTTTCCAATTAATCTGTTGACTGTTTTGTCCAAAAAAAATTCAAGATGATGGACACAATATCACAATATCCTAGAAGTGATTACTGCAAATTGCTTGTTATGTCCATCCAAAAATACATTCAGTACATTTAACTCACAGGATTGTTCAACAGAGAAAAGTAGTATATTCTCATATTCGAGGACTGGAACCAGCAAATATCGGTGCTGTTGCTCAGTAATTAAGGAAATAAATAAGTAATTATCAAAAGAGTCTGTTTCAGGCAATGAACTAATCAATTAATTGACAAATAATTTCAGCACAGTCACTTAGAGCTTATAGGCATTATCTGCTCCCCAGGTGCCAGTGTCTGTGTGCAGTGCCAGCTGTCTTCCAGGGTCCAGGAAGGCTGTCCGTCGTGGGGAGCCTGTTTGCTGTTTTGATTGTATACCATGTGACAGTGGCAAAATTAGCAATCAGACAAGTGAGTTTGAAATCAACACAATAAAAATCACAACAGGTCCAATCTAAAAATTTTTTATTACAATTGTGTAATATTTGAACAGTGAATATTTGAAATGAGTACTCTCCTTTGACCACCTTGCTTTTAGATTCATTCGAATGCACATTTTGTCCTGAGGACTTCTGGTCAAACAAAGACAGAACAGCCTGCATCCCTAAGAAGGTGGAGTTCTTGACCTATGATTCCTTGGGTGTAGCCCTGACAGTGACTTCTGTGGTGGGGGCCTGCCTCACTATAGCTGTCTTTGCAGTGTTTGTCCATCACAGAAATACGACAATCATCCGTATGAACAACTCTGAACTCAGCTTCTTCATCCTGTTCGCACTGACACTGTGTTTCCTGTGTTCCCTGGTGTTCATTGGTGAGCCAACATCTTGGTCCTGCATGTTGCGCCACACTGCCTTCAGTGTCACATTTTCACTTTGTCTCTCCTGCATCCTGGGGAAGACTCTGGTGGTGTTGGCTGCTTTCACTGCCACCAAACCAGGGAACAACATCATGAAGTGGCTGGGGCCCAAGCAGCAGAGGCTCATTATCTCCAGTTGCACTTTGGTTCAGGTGGTTATCTGCGTTGCCTGGCTAATCGATGCTCCCCCTTTCCCATCACGAAATACACAATATGAACACTCAAAGATCATACTAGAGTGCAGCGTGGGCTCCAGCCTTGCTTTCTGGTGTGTTCTGGGATATATTGGTCTGCAGGCCTGTCTGTGCTTTGTTCTAGCTTTTCTGGCCCGCAAGCTGCCGGGCAACTTCAACGAGGCCAAGTTCATCACTTTCAGCATGCTGATCTTCAGTGCTGTGTGGCTGGCATTCATCCCTGCTTATATCAGCTCCCCTGGAAATTATGCAGATGCAGTGGAGTCATTTGCCATCCTGTCTTCCAGCTTTGGCTTGTTGTTCTGCCTGTTTGCTCCAAAGTGTTACATTATTTTACTGAAGCCAGAAAAGAATACGAAACAGCACCTAATGGGAAAACAAAATAAGTAACATGCCATAAGTTAACCTTTTAAATACATTTGAGAAATATATTTAATGTTTATTAATATTTAAACAACAGATTATTTCAGATTTGTATTGATAAACACGAACAGTTTTATGCAACTGATACTCCAGCATTGCAACTCTGGTACAGTGTGCAAGGAAATAAATAAGCACATGAAGTGTATAACTTTAATCTGTATTTTGAAGAAATAATGCTTTTTATTGCTGAATGTTCTTTTGAAACAACAAACAAACAAATAAACAACTGATCTGCTGATCCTTTCTACCTGCAACACCTGTACATTTTTGCTGTGTGCTGGGGATGAAGTGCACAGGGAGAGAGGGCCAGACAGATGTGGGGAGGATAAGGATATGGAATCCAAGTGGGGCATATTCAAGGCATCCATTGTGGAAGCAGCTGCTGGTAGATGTAGTCAGAAGGTCATCAGTGCCTGTGGTGGCCACAATGCTGTCTTTCAGACTTGGTTTACCCAAGGGTCTCCTGAAGCTGCAGACAGGTACATGGAGGACATAAGGACTCTGGTGGTCACCTGTACCAGCAACATCATGGAGTCAGTGACCCAGCCCAACTTTATTTTCAGTGTGACACACTGGCCGCAGGTAGTAATATAAAAGGGAAACATGTAATCATATTTAAATTACAAAGTAGAAATTGTAACAGATAGGAGGACAAGAAACAAATAAACGAACAAATAGATAATAAAATAAAGCCAAGATAATAAAGCCATTTTAGAATTTTAATCAAAATGTGAACACAGGATAATTTAAAAAATGTATTCAGAATGAAGGCCCATTGTATTACTATTGTTTGTTTAATTGTATACGTGAACTGATTTGATTGACTGATCCACTTATCTGCATCAATCTTGTTGAAATGTCTTTTTAAACTCATCATGGCAAGGAATGTGAAGTTATCTACAACACTGAAAGTGCAGTGTGACACACTGCAATAAAAAAAAAAAGCTTAAAAGATGATGTAATATAAGAGCAAGACATATACAAAGACAGATAACAGTTTGGCACATGCACGTACAAATGAAAAATATAAGGACAGCTGTTGGCTCAAGTAGAGCATGTCACCCATTGGTCAAAGGATTAGAGGTTCAGTTCCAAGCTTCTCTTCTCTACATTGCCCTTGAACAAGACACTGAACTCGACAGAAACCCCAGTCTCTCCTAATGGTTAGGAGATCTCCTTGTGTGGTAGCTTGTTGTGATTATTCTGTGAGTTTTTGCCATGAAAGAGAGGCAAAGTGTTGAGCACTTTGGATAAAGCTGTATATAAAGGAATACATTTTTTGATCATATAAAGTCACATGATTGAAATTGAATTAAACTAAATGTGATTTTACCTCAGGCCTTTGATGTGAATGAAGTAGAAATCTTAACATGCCAGTAATATCATATTCAAAAATTTGTTCTGTACCATAATACAATACAGTACAGCATGTCTACATACAGTACAGCAGTGTTTCCAATAGTTCATTATCTGAAAACTATTTCATTGATTTTCTAAAAAGAAAAAGGTTAATGCAGGCCTTCTGTTTGCTGCATGTCAATCAGAAGGATCAGTTTTTGAGGAGTGCAGTGATGCATGAAAAACAAGATAATCTTTTGAGAATTGAGACTGTGCTCACATTGGCTGCTGATGTTTCTCGTATGGTAGAAAAAGCTATAAAGGTCAGATCCCAGGTCAGAAATGTTTCAGTAAAGGGGAGGGTGGCTCGTGATGGGTTGGATCACTATCATCTTATTCATTCTGCTGGCGAGGACTAAGTCAGAAAACCAAACATGCAAATTGATCGGGCAGACAGGCTTCATGGAATTTTCAAAAGAAG
>JBBMOC010000806.1:0-19413 GCA_037975185.1 Centropyge bicolor
AATTCAAATGTTTTCTCTTACACTGTAAATGTTGTTGGAGCCGGTTCAACCTGAACCAGTCGCTTGTAAAGTTTCAGCAGTTCACCGTCGAGGACACTCAGGTCACGCCCGCGTGTTTCTTCGTGGGAATTTGGGGGTTTCAACAACCCGGAGGGATTTTAAACTCAACAGTAAAACTCACACGTTCAAGCTTCAGGATTCCAGTATATTTAGTCATAGTGTTTTTCCGCTGGCAGCGTGGAGTCGACTGCGACACGAGGTTCAGGCCTCATGTTGGGAAACAGAACAAAAACTTGTGATTTTCTGGAGAAAAAGTTTAGTTGTGTTTCTGAGCAGAAGACTTTCAGAGGAATATTCTGTTCAGATGAAGCATCAAAAAAATACTTGTTGTGAGATTTCGCCTCATGACTAAAATTCTGGCATCAACCCTGAGTTTTGGCTTTATTCACTTATTAAACTCTCTGTTAACAGAGCGCTCTCAGCTGAGTCTGAAACACAGAAGCTCTGAGTCCATAAAAATCTTATCTGGGTCAAAGTTTGACATCTCAGGCTTCACAGAAACTGGCCTCGGTTTGTTCGAGTGGTTCGCAGCCTGAGGGCAAAATGACATGAAATCCTGCTCAGCACTGAAAAATACTGACGTTTTTTATTTTCAGTTTACAGTTAATTTTCTGCTAAAAATGCTCGAATTGAACATTAGTCAAACAGAAGGCCATAAAGGAAAATGCTTTTTGTAAATATGCAAATGCAACATTATCTGTCACTCAATATCAGGTTGAACCATTATTCTATTTGGTAGAAACCTGACGGCGATTTTATGTTTAAAGGTTTGTTCATAGAAAATTTCAAATGACGAACTTTTGCTTTCCCAAACCAAAACCCTTACTGGTGTTTCTACACATCATATATCAGCTGCTTTGTCTTCATGCACAGTGCTAGTTAAAGTCTCATTAGAATGTGAGGGTGTCAAACACAAACATTTAGCTGCGTCTGACTCGGTCGTCCAGAGAGCGAGGATCAGCTCACGGCGGCGAGCTCTCGCTGCTGCACAGAGAAACCGACACAGAGCTGTCTGAGCCGACGCTATCAAAGCATCTCAGAAAAAGGCCTGGCAGCCGGAGATCAACAGCAGAGACAGAGGAGTCTGTGAAGGTCTCGAGCAGCAGACGTCGAGGCTCCGCTGAACCGGGGCCAACATGTGAAAACGTCCACTTCAACAAAGCAGAGAAGAATCCAGAGAGCACGACTAATGAGCTGGAAACTTTTATTCAGCCCTGAGAAGAGTGTTGGGCTGGAGGAGCTGTTTCTGCACAGAGCATGTTAGTCGACAGACATCAGAGCCACTCCAGCTTTAGACAGACATCTGTTCATCCATGTGATCAATGCAAAAGATGAAGAACTGTGCTGGAAAATAAACATCATTTGTTTTGTTTCTTCATCACTTTCAGTGCTAAAGAAGCGATTCAATCTGCGCTCTATGAACTAACACTGATCATCCTTCTGACATGTAATGATGATTGACTCATTACTGCCACGATGAATTACTGGTACATGAACTTTAAGATGAGCTGAATACTGTGTTCCCATTCATTCATTCATTCATTCATTCATTCATCTGATTCATCTGCTTGCTGGGTGCGTACAGTGAAACGTTCTGCAGCCAGTTGAGAACATACATGTTCAGGGGTTCTTCTTCCTGTTGGAAATAATTTAATGATGCAGCTTCTTCAGACGTTTCAGATTTTATTGGACTGAAATGATCAATGTCTTATAACACAGAGAAGCATTTCTTGATCTTTTAAATTACTTTTTACATTCCGAAATGATTTTTTAAATTAATTCCAGTTATTCTCAATTTGTGTAAGCTTAAAAAAAAAACTGACAACACCTAATATTCTCAGGCAGTCTCTCATCCAGGTGCTAACCAGGCCCCACCCTGCTTAGCTTAGCTTCTGAGATCTGTCATGTTCAAGGTAGTATGGCCATAAGCAGAAGATGCTGGGACTTGCATGAAAGCACGACCCTGGATGTGTTTTAGCAAAAGACACAGGAAGAAGATATGATGACGAAAATGACTAGTGTGATTATTTCTTATTCAATTTCCACAAAGAGAGAGCTTCATGGTGCTCAGACAGGTTTATCTCTAAAACCATCATCTGGATGGAAATGTTTATTTCTCAGAGAAAATAAATCATCAGGTTTTGAAGCCACAACCTCAGCGTCGCTGTTCTTCATGTTAACAAGTTGAGCTATCACATCCATGGTAACCACAGAGAACAGACAGTCTGACAAAGTGTGTTGCATTGGATTCTTCAGAAAAAAACAAATCTGGATTTAAATGTTTTTCTTCCTTTGTTGAATGAAGATTCTTGCCACCTTGAAGTTTTTCTCTTCAGGTGGATGAAGGTGAACTTCCTGCAGACTCCTCCTTCAGTCTGACCTTCAGTCCAGTCGTTGCTGTTGATCAGTACTGAAGATAGTCCAGTGGGAAGGACGCCGCCCTGCGAGCTGGAGACCCGGGATCGAACCCCGGCTTCAGCAGAGGTATGCCACACAGTGTGAATGTGATGAGTGTGTGTGAGGTTCAAACTAATAATCCGAATCCGAACTTGTCGTCGTCTCGCTTGCGTTTGCGTCGTTCGATTTGAATTTGCGATATGGACCCATTTCAGCGATTTCCCAGCATCAGGACCTGGATGAGCTTCAACAGAATAAAGGTACGTGAAAAGCTAGCTGACTCAGCTAGCTTTTGCTTTTGTTGTTGTTTGTCATTTATTTTTATTTGTTTGGAAGCAACCCAGCTAAGGACTTCAATTGAACACGTCATTTTTCATGTTTCCAATAACCCGCAGACATTCAGACAGGCAGTATATAGCACTATATTAAATTCACTATATATGCATCTGCCATATGTTGCCACCCCTCAAAAATTCCTGCACCCCTTTCGCCACCCCATAAAATAATTTCTAGATCCGCCTCTGGCTGTAATGCTGCTTTAAATCTGATGTTGCTCTGTGAGGACTGAATCGCCTCTCTGTGTGTTTTCATCTCGACTTCCTGTCCTGTGTGACGGAGATCACACAGATGGAGAAGGAGTCTCCGCTGCTCTTTACGTTGAGCTGCAGTCGTCTTTATGAAGCTCTGTCATTCTCCGCCAGCTGTCCTCGTTCACATCCGCAGATTAAAGTCATTAATCTTGTCAAACAACATACCTGCAGATTTCCCCCTCTCGTGATGCTGCAGATGAAGTGTGTGGATCCCTCTGAAGCCCTGATAAAGCTCTGTTAATTGATATGCTAATTGATATGCTTTCTGTATGTTCAGTGCAGGATGAGCCTGTTGGAGGCGTTGACTCCGGAACCAAAGACGCTGTGACGTGTCTCTGTGTGTCAGTTACATCACGGTTTGTACAGACGAAGGAAAAATACCTGTCTCTTTGTTTGATTTCTGGTTGCGGCCATTTTACCATCTTGTTCTGAGGGAGGAGCTCGACCTGGATTTTGGTCTATTGTTTGGGTTTTGTTGCTCTAGAAAATTCAACAATTGGTTTAAAATGATGGAAGGACACACTGTTACAGGTCCACAACAAGTTCAGCCCAGTCAGACCTCTTAGAACAAACTGTCCAACTCGAAGGTCTGAGAGCCAAGTTGAAGCAACTCAACTTAATTAAACAATGAAAACATATTTGTGAAAATGAGCCACACAGACGTGACTTTGTGCTACTGATGGAAATAGTGTTGTGGAAATGCACAATGTTGGAGAAAGAGTTGAAACACCAAAAAGTGAAAAGTGGAAACTAGAATTCTGTCTGTCGAAGTGTGTTTCAGATAAAGACCTGGTTCTCAACTCCAGCATCACTCCCCTTCACAGATCCTCACTAAAACAATGAAGACATACCACAAACTGTTGAAAATGTTTTTAGAACATTTAGGCAACACTTTTCCAAACGATTGCTGGGATCAAGTGTTTGAAATGTTTTGGCTGTGTCACAGCTGAGTGCAGAGGACAGGCGGTTAATGGGGCCGGAGCTGCAGACCGTGACGAGTCTCGTTCAGACTTTAAGTCCTGCAGTTCAGGGCTCAGTCAGGTCCCGATGACTTGGCACTGTTCCCGATCGTCTGTCTCACTGCTGACTTGTTATAATGGCTTCTTTTGCTCTCCAGGACCTCGCAGGACGAACCCAAGCTTAAAATGAAAAAAAAAAAACTAGGTCTGATTGATTCTTCTGCAGCCGAAGCACACGACAGGCTGATGGATCGACTTTGGAAAAAAACCTCCTTCACTTCTTTGACATAGATCTAGAAAAGTTTAAGCCATGAAGCCACCATACAAAACTTTCTCTGAGGTTTTTTTCTTTGTTGACACCTCATGATGATACCCATTTCTCAGCTCTGCTGTAGAACTGATGCCCCAAAGATTCAGATACATGAGGAATCATTTTCTATTTGAGAATTTACAAAAGTGAACAGAAACCACCAGGACAGTGTTTTCACTGGAGGGTCGAACAGGTGACGAACATTTTTCCCGCTGAATTTGACTGGGTGGTCGTCTTTTGTTTCTGCTTTTGTTTCTGTTCTCGCTGCTTTCTTTATGTGGTTTTGGTGACAAATGTTGACATGAACCTGTGAACTTCTTTAAATTTATTCTTAATTATGATTTTTTACTATTCTTTCTTCTTTCATTCTTTATTTTTGCTCAGAGATTTTATATTTATTCATCACTTATTCTCCCATTGAAATGTTTGATGGAGGACAATGGGTACAGACTGAAATGGGTAGGAGAAGTTACAGTCTCAAAATAATGGATTGATTTCAGTGCTGCAAGTGGTGCAGGGAGGGATATAGAAAATTTTGAAATGCACAGAAGAAGATCATCTGCATAAAGAGATATCTTCAATTCTGAGGCATCCCTGGTTAGTTAGAGTGGGTGAAAGGTGAGCAAGGTTTGTTGTTGTCTGTGTTGTTCACTGGTTCTGATGCTGCTTTGAGTCCACAGTTGAAAAAGCTCACAGACGTCACTGATCAGTCAGATCTCGACTCTGTAACAAGCCAAAATGTGCATTACCTTCTTCTTTAGCCTAAAAAGAGACTTTGAGAAGAGGATAAATGCAAATAGCACTTCCATTTTATTGGCATGGGACTGTGTGTAATGTACATCTTTAATGTCCAGTTTGCCTCAGGAAAAAAGTTTGCTAACGCTTTAAATCTTTAAATTACAGGTTTATATCTGTCACATATGTACTTTCAGTGTAACACTTTACACTGACACAAGTTTGTATTTACTAACATACATGTGAATTTCAACATGGATGAATTTATTAATGCAGATACAATATGTTAACCATCTTTTCTCTTTGCTATGATCCATTAAGCATTTTCTCCTTTGTGAAAATGTGGACTAGCTCAGGTTGCTGCCATACTTACACAATACAACATACAATTTGAATAAAGAGTCAGACAACTTTTGGAATCTTTAACAATCTTTACATTCATTTTTGTAGACTTTGTTGTTTATGTGAAGCATCATTGAAAGAGATTATTAACTGTTCTATTTTGTAAATGATAACAACATTGAAACAGAATCTCTGTGGTTGAACGGCTGCCTGAGACACTTTGCTCCAGGCAGAGCAAACTCTGTCACCAGGAATGGAACATCTTCATCCTATAGATTTTTAAAAACCCTTTTCTTTATCCAGCATTAGCTACTACGCTCATTGGTGAGTCCTTTCTTCCTTTATATGGCGAGAGTGGCAACATGTTTCCAAGAGCAAAGGACAGTATGAAATTTCTCAGTTCCATCCTAAAAACATAAAGAGCCTCCAGCTTTTCCCCCTGAAGAGGAGACGACGGGAGCACGAACTAGCCTACCTCATTAGAAAGAGCTCAGTACAAAGCTTAACTGCGATGCCTCGTTTTAAAAATGCTCATTAGAAAGTGTGTGTGGTGTTTTCGGACGTCCCCACCAAACCTCAGAGCCGTTACCCCATCAACCATCCAGCCCACAGCCGAGTCCCAGTTCGCCCACTTAGGCCAAAACGAGCTCTCTCCACTACTTACAGCTTGATCACACAGACTCGAACATCTGGACGAACGTCTGCTGAGGCCTCCATCGAGTCTGGCTCACTCTGTCAGTCAGGATCATTTAAAGTGTTGGAGCAGTTTGGTTCCAGACCTCGAATCCTCGGCCCAGTTCTGAAGACTCTTACAAAAGATTGGCAGGTCTTCATGTCGTTGCTTTTTAGACTCAGTAGGTTAGTAAGGTCTTTCTTTGCAGAGTCACGATTATCAGGGCTGAAGACTGTCGAGCAGAAGAAACATATTTTTAAAAAAATAAAAAAAATAAAATCCGGAATGGTGTAAAAGAAAAACTGTAATTTTGTCTAAAGAACGTGTGACTCAAAACACTAAAATACAACCTTTATAACAAACCATTGAAAAAAGAGACCAACTCAAACAAACGTGAGTAACACATGTAAAATACTATTTGATAAACATTTAGACAGTCATACTAACTTACAGTCTGACCAAATGTACCTGGGAGATAAAAAAAGGACATCGTGTTATGAGCCATCACTCGATCTGTCTGTTTGAAAAGTCAGATATGTTTTGCTCCCTGGTTTATCTTTGACCTTCTGTTCTCACATCGAAGACGTGATGTTCAGTGCTGGAAAGTTATTTACTCCAACTTTGAAATACTTGTACTTTTACTGGAGAGTCCTCTACCCAGTACATTTATTTACTAGTCTATGATGCCTTACTATAAATCAGTCTACCCAAAAGTATCTAAAGTAGTTACAGTTCCCTGAACCAGCAACTGTGGTCAAATGTCAATACATCAGTAACAATGATCCAATAACAATAATAATATGTTTAATACACTCTGACAGAGGTAATTCAAAACAAGTAGTAATTTGTTTGTAGTAGCTTGTGTACATACAGCTGATTAAGTAATGTTTTAAATATAATACTGTAGTCTTACGTTGTGGTTCTATTAATTTTAAGTCAGTATAAGATCTGAATACTTTTTCTACCACTGGTTATTTCAATCAGTAGGTAATGATGCAAAACACAAACTAATGAATCAGTGAATGGAAAATAAAATCCAGGTTTTTTCCTGCTTTGTCACTGAGCAAGTGTGTGTGTGTGTGTGTGTGTGTGTGTGTGTGTGTGTGTCCAAAGATAAATGTCAGATAAATGTTAGTGATTTCTTGTTCAGTATTTTGTATGTTTAGTGCGTCTCTGTGCGTCTGATTGTATTAAAGCAGATCATATGACAGCCACATTATCGTCTGTGTGTTGATTGGCAGATGTCACGAACGTCTGTCAGCAAGGAAAAGGAAAGGGAACATTTAAATCTCGGGTTTTCATGCCCCACTGCTCTGTTTAATGTCTTACCGAGATCTAATTACAGCCACTCTGAATCTCGCTCCACGCTTTTAATTAACACGCCCAAAAAAGGGAAATGGAGCAAAAATGTTAAATTAATTGAGTGGAATTTGTAATTCAAAGTGTGAGAGTGAAAGAAGAAGGAGATCAAATATGAGTCTGTACTTTTAAGAGTTGGCTCCCGTGGGGTTTCCCTCTCAGTATTTCAAGGTTTGTGTGTTGTGATCCACTGAGGGGCCGCGGCCTCCATTTTCAAAATGAGGCATCAGAATTAAGCTTTATATAGAGCAGAATAATGATGTGGACTCTTGCTGGGAGAAATAGTCTTTTAATAAGTGAGGGCTGGTGGAGGCGGCCACTCTCAAGGCTGCACAGTCTGGATTAATGCGGCAGGCAGGAATCATTTATAGAGGAATCACTCAGGCTCATACACTATTGATTTCACCTGACGAGTTCACCAGTACACATATGCACACTCTCTCTCTCTCTCTCACACACACACACACACACACAAATACAAGTTAAAGGACTGAATTCCATTCGACTTGTTTTTCCAAAAAAGTTTTATTTTTAAATATTTTTTTCGTTGGTACATGAAAAATATGTTGTTATAAATTCTAGATAAAAAAAAATATAGCGTTTACAATATTGGCTTGAATAAAAGAGACAAAAACATCAATAACTGGAGCTTTGAGATGCATGTATGTGAATATGTTAGTATGTTAATATGGTTGTATGTATGTAAGTCTGTATGTATAAATATATGTGTGTATGTATGTATGTATGGATGAATGCATCTTAGTATGTTTGTATGTATGAATGAATGAATGTATGTTAGTCTGTTTGTACTTGCGTACGTATTTACGTATGTATGTGTAAATGTATGCATGTATGTATTTATGTTAGTATATTTGTATATATGTATGTGTAAATGTAAGTATGTATGTATTTCTTCATGCTAGTATTTTTTATGTATTTATGTTTGTATGTGTAAATGGATGAATGAATATATAAGATAAGATAAGATAAGATAACTTTTATTGATCCCCCTTAGGGGAAATTTACTTGTCACAGCAGCAGTAACAAACAGTAAACAGTAACTCAAAAAATAAATACCAGTAAGTGGCTAGTTAAAAAAATAAGGCAGTAATAAAAAAAACAAGAAACAATAAGTGGCATAGTGACAATAAAGTGACAAGTGAGGTAAAGTATTTACATTATGTTACATGTTTTCCTTGTCTTTGGCATCCAGAAGTAGTAGACATACTATTATTCATATGAGAATAAAGATGCTATGAATGCTATTGCACAGAAACTTCCATGTTATTGCACTGAACAGATATTACATTATAAAATGCAGTTATTTACTATAATGAGGTGTTAAAGAGTCTTATTGCAGCATATGTTTGTATGTGTGAATGTATGAATGGATGTATGTTTGTATATATGTATGTTAGTATTTATAAATGTATGTGTGTTAATATGTTTGCTTGTATGTATGTATTTATGAATGAATGTATATTAGTATGTATGTATGTATGTGTGAATGAATGTTAGAATGTTTGTATGTATGCATCTATGAATGAATGTATGTGTAAATGTATGTATGTAAGTATGTTAATATGTATGTATGCATGTTAGTGTGTTTGTACAAACGTATGTATGTATGTATATGTAAATGTATGTATGTATGTTAGTATGTTTGTATGTATGTATGTATGCATGTGTAAATGTATGTATGTATGTATGTGTAATTATGTTTTTATGTATGTATGTATTTGTATACGTATGATTGTACGTATGTATGTTCATATGATTGCATGTATGTATGTATGTGTAAATGTATGTATGTATGTATGTTAGTATGTTTGTATGAATGTATGTATGTATGTATGTATGGATGTATGCATGTGTAAATTTATGTATGTATGTATAAATGTATGTATGTATGTTAGTATGTTTGTGTGTATGTATGTGTAAATGTATGTATGTATGTATGTATGTATGTGTAAATGTATGTTAGTATGTATGTTAGACCACTTATACACATACACACATATAGCTGAACACACAAAGTAGTCTATATATATATATCTATGCAATATTTTTATTGTATATGGCTGCATGCAGTATCTGACACTTTCTCTCTGCAGTTCATGAAAAAAAAGTCTTAAAGTAGTGGAGATATTGGCCTGAAAGTTTGCACAGCAGCTATTAGTAACAAGGACATTAAAATAAAAAATTATGAAGCAAATCTGAGATGGTGCAAAAAATTCACCGAAAAAAATCACATATACATCAGCGTTTTTTACTGGTCCACATGCATGTGAAGACTTAATATCTCTGAAAATAGTAGAGATATTGGCCTGAAATTTTGCACAGCAGCTATTAGTAACAAGGACATTAAAATAAAAAATTACGAAGCAAATCTCATACACACTTACATAAAAACATACATACTCACATAAATGCATATAAACAAAAATACATACATACACCTATGTGTATATGTTAGTATGTATGTTAGCAACTTTTTCAGAAAAAAATCTGTGATCTGTGTGATAAATATATATGTCTGTCTCTGTTACCAAATATTATAATTTTAAAATCATACTACAGATATCTAGAATACATCAGCCAATTAAAAACAATGAGCTGAAATATTAAGACATACTGCAAGTGTATTTTTACTCATGACTACAAACTGCAGGGATGTTTTAACCAACTGACCTAAAGAAAATACAGACACTCAAAGGTTTGTATTTGAACAAAATATTTTCTTTATTCTGCAAGAGAACTGAATATGGTGGAGCTCCACTGATAAACGTACATGAGTTCAGCTCATAAACAAATGGAGAATTTACAACCAACAAACTATTGCAACCGATACGAGAAAGTAAAGTGAACCGTGATGGGCCAAAACCGTTTCAAAGAGAGAATACCAAGAGAAGCCGGGAGCAGGTATGGAAGAGGGCAACACTGAGAAAGAGACCAGTCGAACAGGCGTGTGAGAGGAAGGCTGTGTATTTGCTTCCTCTGTGGGATAAGAATCAAGGTCTTTCACATTTTGAACACTTTGGGCTTGTTTTCACAAACGTCAACAGCAACAAACTCTTTGTTCAAGTTCATTTGAATGAAACTCTCAATCAGAGAACAGTCATTTTGCACGTTGCCGTCACATCAAGATCAAATTGTGGTGAACTTGACAAACACATTTGTGCCACTGATCTCTGTCAATCTGTTTGACACCTGACGTCTGCGGTGGTGATCACACCTGAGAGTCAAAGATGAGTTTTTTCTTCAGCCCGTTTCGTAGAACCACACTGTTTCAAATCTTTGATCCCAACAAGACTTTAACTACAGCTTTACAGAACCTGTGACTTTGGGAAAACTTCTCATAATGAGGCCATGAATATTCAAAAGCCAGTATCCTGAAACATTTCTGTATGAATCTGCTGTGTCGACAGTAGATGCACACTCACTGACGTAATGGTCATCTTTCTCAGTATTCCATTGTTTATAGCATTTAACAACTGACACAAAAAGGACCGGAACTTGTTTCAGCTGTAAGCAGTGATGTTAAACTTGCTATATTAAATTCAGATCTGAATACACCATAAACAGACAAATAACAGTTGTTTTTCAAAGACATCTTTTTTTAACCATTTTTCTTTTATACACAAAAAACAACAGTCAAGAGTACCAAATATGCATGCTGGATCTGTACGTATGTCAAAAAGGGGTAAAGGAGGGGGGGAGGGGAAGGGTGGATGTCATATACACTTTTTTTTTTTAATCTTTTTTTTTTTTTTTTAAAGTTTGTTTTTTAAAAGTTCTTTATTTTCATATATATAAGAAGCTGTTACTCCTCGAAGCTGTGCTGGGTACTGTGATCAGATTAGCAGTGGTAAGAACACAACACGACTCCTCGGTGAGAATCACAAACATATTCAAACCTGGCTGCAAATAAAACTTTGCAGAACTGCTTGAGGGAGAATAGTAGTATTTGTAGTAATAATAGTAGTAGTAGAACAACAGACAGTTGCTATTTTAACAGTCCTGGGGTGGTAGTGAGTAGAAACACTCAGAAAACAAAGGTAACAGTAGGCTTATTGTAGCTTTTTGTAACAGAGACTGCACCTTTGTTTGAATCAAAATGTACCTTGATTTTCTGAGAGGTGAACCTAAGCCTGTTTCCTGGAGTTATTTGAGTTAGAGTTGAGTTTTCCAAAAGGGAAAACTCAACTAAACAGTCTGTAAAAGTAAACTTGACGAAACAGATATTTTGGTTTGTCCCACTAATCCTCCTGAACTGCTTCTCCTTCCACCTGTTCTCGGTACTACTACAAACGAAACCCTGCCCGTTCAGAAACACCTGGACTGTGGGGGGGTCGATGCACCTGAGGGAAAACATTCGCCCCTCCATCACGGACCCCTCGCTGACAGAAAAGGGAATATTGCATGTTGTGGCGGAGTGAGACATGGCGGAAAATTGTCCTGCAGAAATCTCAGATCTCCAAGTGTTGAATCATCATTAATCATTAATGAAAACCGACAAAACTCATTTAACACATCAAAATGATCATGTTAAAATTGTGTCCCTGTTGACCTTCCGTATATCTGGTAGCATTACCTCTTTGTGGAGGAGATGGATTTAAAAAAGCACCAAATACAGAAAGAGGCCAATTCTACTCAAAAAAGTGTTACAGTTCATTTTTGGGTTGAGATTTCTGCAGGATATTTTCAACCCAGAAATAGGAAAGTTTTAAAGTGTAAACCAAACTTAACTCCAGCTACGGTCATCATGTGCAAATATAGGAAGTAGCATGAGTGAGAAAGCTGTGACTCTGGGACTTTGGGTCGTTTTCTTTTAAATCCTCAACAGAAGTCAGTTTATATCAACAGCACATAAACTGAAGATTGCGGATCAAGTTAAATCTGATTGATTTTTTTTAACCACTGGGACATCATTGAACAAGGATTTCAAAGATGGATTCTTCCTGACATGCCACAAAAGTACCTGTAAGAACTCTTTAACACAAATAAACAGATCGACCAACAAGTCTAACTATCTGAACGGGACACTCATTCGCACAACATGGTTTCATCTTCTGAGTGATACTATCAAGGCAATGGAGATAAAAAAAAAAAACATCACGGAAACATCCCTTTCCAATGATCAACAACCGGAGGATTAACAACTGAAATCTTTGGTCTAAATGTTTCGGGGAAAAAACGAAAACAGTCAAAGAAACAGCGACTACGACTCAACGCGACCGTTCAAACTGTAAATATCTTTTAGCTTTAATATATATGATAGATACGACATCTGGGTGTAGATGTGACTCCTGATGCATACGCAGACATCACAGGTAAATATTAACACAAGTCTCTTGTAGATGATAATGTGTGCAATTTCAGACAAGCCCTCTGTGAAGGAAAAGATCCGAACATATCTCTGAGAAAAGTTTCAAAAAGCGCCTCCTTCCCTCCTAAAGTAGCTCTACGTTTGCCTGTAACGAATACTGTACATCTGTCATAAAACTCTAAAAACCTCGGCCCTGCTCACCGTAAAACAAAAGGGAACTCCTCGTTTTCTGTTTGTTTTTCTTTAATAAATGTATATTTTCGTATAAAGACATTCAACAGTGAGCAATGCAATATAGTTCAAGTAATAGAGTTAGGGATTTTCTGAGTTCCCCGTTCGAAAAACAAAAGTCAGCTAAGAACAAAAAGAAACCCTTCGGACTGCGTGGTGACGGAGGGGAGGGAAAGACTATGACATCCTTCTGGTGAAGATGCTGTGTCTAAGCTACGAGAAGCCGTGAGGGACAAGCCTCTTGAAGTGAGGACACCACAAAGGGCAAAGTCGTGGGGAGCTAGCTTAATCGGCTGAGAGTGATTGAAGTATCGATGCTGAAAAAACCCTGATTTCTATTTTTCAAAATCGCTGGCTTTGTTGTGTGGTCGTTTCTGCGGTAAACTTGAAACACCTGAGGGTTAATGACCGGAAACGTTACAAAGGAGAAACAATAAATAAAAGTCTGCCAAATGGAACGGGCCTGCATTTCTGCCAGCACCTCCAGAGCTAACGTGACCGCGGTGCTTTCAAAGGAAAGAGAAACAGCTTCGGACCCGGACTGATCCTCGTTGTACATTCAAGATTATATCAACAAACCCCGCCTTGCTGTCCCCTGTTAGTCCAAGAGGAGGAGCAGAGACTGTCAACGCAGACGGACAGCAACAGGTGCAAGAAACAGAACAGACTGTGTCCCAGTTCAGAGGCCAGTGACTTTACACGGCTAACGCGCTAACGCTAATGCTGGACGTATTCTGCAGCTGAAATGGACTCTGGTATCAGTGTCTGTGATAGTTGATAGGATCTATTGTAGAGGAAAGCAGTTAGGAAACTACAGAACACACAGTTTACTGTAGCTTTGGACTCAACAACAGAAACATAATAATGAAATTAACACTGTCAATTCTCTACTAATTCTGGAGCAATCGCTTGGTGTTTTTGGTGTCTCAATCTCAATTATTTGATAGAGCTCAAACTTGTGTCTTTTGTTTACATAAGTACAGCAAATTTAAATCAGGTTTGGGGGCAAAATAGACCACAAACTTTTGTCCACAATTGGATGAAAGTAATTCACATTTCTTGATTTAAAAGTGGCCCCTGAAACAGGACACAGCTCACGTCTCGTCCTTTACGCTGCAGCTGCTGTTGGAGTTTATACAGTCTCGACTTCTTCTTCCACACTTACTGATTTTAGCTAAAATGGGATGGTAGAGAGGGACAACTGGGGCTGGCAGTGCGCTTCCAGCTAAATCCAATTTGGCCTGTTCTCACGAGCAACTGGTCTTGCAACATTGTGGTTTGATTTGTGCAGTCGCTGCTCTGTCAAATATGTTCTACAAATGGTTGCAGACTGTGCCAATTTACTTCTACAAACAAATTTCACGCAAATTTGTTCACTTTTTGGTTTGAGGAACTCGTTTGTTTCAGCTTTGTCTCGACATGGATGCTGTTAAACACGGGGCCTGGAAGTCACAGGAAGTAAGTACTGCATGTTTCCATTCCTGCGTCTGTGCCTTTTCAACTGGCAGAAAAAGTTTTTAAACTTAGCTAAGATAGAAATGTTTCCATTGCCATTAATCAAAACTAATTTATTTGGCAACAGATGTTACTTCAAAGAACCTGACTTTGCCAATTCTGGGTCTATAAATGCACAGAAATGTCGGATTACAGGGAGCAGTAATGAACCAGTGTTACTGGTGCTCGTTGAATTACATAATGTTGTTTCACCTTCTCGGAAATATTTGCGTAATCGTGGTTGACAGAAACACAAATTGACAAACAGGCCAAACTGGATAAAGTCCTTCCGGCTTTCGGACACCAAACGGATTCAGTCTCCGTCGACTGTCAATGGCTTTCAGCTCCGCGATTCGTGCCTCTCCCAACTCATCCACCTAATGTGAGCGGAGCTTATCGCGAGCTGAGGTGTGCTGGGGGCAGGTAACAGTGATACCGTTGAGGGTTCGTCCACTGTGGGGCGTTGAGGAGGACATTGAGACGGGGGTATATATAAACACATGGTGGGTACAACCAATGTTGTATCATTCACTCACAGTTACTCCTGTCGCTGCTCGTACCATGGCCCTCTTTCCTACAACCTGATACACTCATTCAGACAAGTGTGTGTGTGTATGTGTGTGTCTTTCCAAATAAACAGCCAATGGTTGAGCTGTATCTTTGTGACAACAGCCAATCAGTGATACAGAATTTCGAGGAAGAATTGAAGCAACTTGGTTGTGTTTTTCTCTTCAGTTTTTCAAGATATTTTTTATTGTGTGATGCTTCCACTGGTTATAAAGTCAAGCACCGGCAAGACGTTCTGAGTTAAAAAAAAACAAAAACAAAAACAAAAAAAAGGAAACGAAGCAATCTGACAAACAATCAAAACTGAATTTCACTCCAAAAGCTTCACTGTGCACTTTGATTATCGCTCGGACCGTAGTGCATCTCACTCTCTCTGCTCGACTGCTGATCTACACAACGCTAGATTGCACGTTCTTTCAAGTTTTCAGTATTTTCTAAAGCCTGTGTTTCAGCTCGGGACATCGCCTCCAACTACCTGCTCTCTGTGTTACACATAAAACATTTTTTTTTTATCAAAGCTTATTATTTCTGAAAAACACAAACAGTCCCAGTTTTCCAACCCACAGTCGTTAGCATATATTCATGTGTCTCTCACTCGCTTTTTGCACCACACACAAAATGGGTTTCAGGTTCCACGGTCAGACAGTTTGTCCTTCCAGAGGATGATTTTGGTGAAACTGACCATCTGCAACCTTTTCTTGTCTGGTTTTAAGTGTAGCAACATGTGTCACCTCAGCACTCTGGATGTTATTCTGGGATCTGGTCACAGTGCTTCCTATTCAAGCGTTTAAAAATCTGATATTTCCACAAGCTGCCTCGGTCTTCCATAGTGTCAGAGGACTCGATGTACGTCCAGCAGGAGCCGAGCTGTGCAGCCAAGTCTATGGAAATACTGGATTTAAACATTGGTTTCACTCAGGGGAAACATTCTGTCATCCTCTGCAGAGCCGACATGTGTGGCATCAGAACATGTCGCTGAAGATGCAAACTTTTGACTTGTGATGCAACTAACAAGTATTTTCTCAATCAAAAAAAATGTCTGAAAATAAAGAAGTGAGTATTCACTTCACAACTCAGTTTGGACTTTTCCCCTTGGACACAGTGGAAAGGTGAATGTATCACAGAGGAACATTCAGAGCGCCGAGGTCACAGATGGGACTCGTTTAAGTGCTTCTTACTCGACCATCTGTATTTACAGAAGGTCCTGGCCGTTTTGTTTACGTACCATTTGGTTTTCCAAAAAGGCTATTTGGCGCACAAGCACGTGGCCCAAAACTCGGTTTTATGTGTGGTCTCAAACACACCATTCGTTTGCTTTTCTTCACTCCTTTCTCCATTCACAAAAGAAAGAAAAAAAAAACAAAACCTAAGAAACACACACTAGCTGACTCTTTGCCCTCCCCCCTCCCTCCCTCTCCACACCAACTTTGGTCTCTGGTTCTGATCTGTGACTTTGCCATTTACACATTGGCAAAAAACCCAAAACAAAACCCTGCAAAACAGCAAAGCAAAAGAATAAAAAACCCTCTACAGTTAGTATAAAAGCAAGCCTTAGTCCTTCTTCTAGACTACAAAACTGTTTTGTGTCACTTGTGCCCCCAACCCTCCCCCTAACCCTTCAGCAGCAGTCTACATGGAGGAACACGTCATAAAATCGGTGTCCGTTGTCTCGTTATGCTACATTATTTTTGCTCTTCGTACGGAGAGGGACAGAGAACAGACACTTGACATCATCTCCTCTTGCATTTACCACAAACAACGTAAACAAAAGGAAACATGAAAACGACTCCAGAAACAAACAGAAAAGGTCGGAATAGAACCATCTGAGGTGGAAAACAAACAAACAGAAAGTTTAAGAAGGGAATGTTTTGTTGTCGTCTTCGTCGTCATTCGTGTGGTTTTTGAGTTTCTGGTAAAAAGTCTGAGCTGGAGTTTAGGTAGCAGCGGGGTCAACCTGAAACTCTGAAGTCTCCTACTCCGTTTCCTTCCTTCTTTCCTTCCTTCCTTCAGTCACTTATTTTTTTTTTTTTCACATTCACAAACATTTAAAACTTCCTTGTGCAAATCAAGCAGTCTTTAGAAAGAATGCCCTCCGAAATTGTTCTTGTAAAAATATATAACTCCAAGGTGGCTGACGTGTGTGTTGCAGCAAGTGTTAATTCATTTCTATCTGAATCGCGTCTGGTGTCGGGGTTGCTTTGTATTTCAACCAATCCCCTCTCCCTCCCTCCTTCCTTCCTTCACTCTCCCCGTACTCCCTTCCCCAAGAGGGGGTTGGTTTGTTGTCCATGTGGGGGTGTGGCCGGCGGGTGGGGTTCATCTGCGTCCGGAGGGCATCTGTGCGTAGACGGGGTATGCGAGGCGCACGTTGAGCGAGTCGTTGTGCTGCACCAGCGAGGCCTGGTGGTAGTGGAGCACCAGGTCCTTCAGGCTGCTGTACAGGTTGTAGGGCTCAGCGAAGCCGAAGCCGCGCGGTGTGCTGTAGATGACGCAGTGCTTCACCTCCCCTTCCACACTGAGGACACACAGAGAAGACAGGTTCAGTTCAACTGGCCTTTATACATCAGCTAACGGCTAACGGGAAACGATCTCGGAGCCATTTCAGAACGACATCACCGAAGCCGCGGCTTGTGTGTACTCACACGACTGAGCAGGCGTAGCAGCCCTTTTTGCTGCTCTCGCGGATGAGAAAGGCTCCGTCCGGCTTCCCGAGCAGCAGCTCCTCCGCCTGCGTCCTGTTCAGGTCGCCGACGAACCAGCTCTTCTCGTCGTAGTGAGGCAGGTTCTCGTCCTCCTCACTCACAAAGTAGCCTCTGCGCCCACACACACAGTTACACAACAAGAGAGGCACGATGAGCGAGCAGGACTCCGATTTAATATTCTCATTACTTCCAATGAGGACAGATTCAATTAACACACACACACACACACACACACATATGTACAGTTACAGGGTTAACCCCATTTTAATCTTCAGCCACAGGCTTGGCAGAGGACAGGAAAAAAACCCGTAGACTCACTCGTCAGTGTTCTCGTTCTTGATTCCCAGCCAGTCGTTAATTCGTTTCTGACGAACTCCTTTGTGATTGAGCCAGCTACAGAGAGAGAGAGAGAGAGAGAGAGAGAGAGAGAGAGAGAGAGAACCATTACTACTAGGAATCAGTTTAAAAGGCTCCTTTCATTTCCAACATTGTTTACGAGGCAGTGAACGAACACGAGGCTGAACAGAAATCAAATTATTGAGCCTCTGACAAACGTCATCACAGAATGAGTTTGTTCGATTCGTTCCAAATCTCCAACTGAACCTTCAGCAAGAGGGTCACGGACTCTTTGTTTAGGGGCCTTTGGACGAAAAGTGTTGTGGGTGACGTGGATATCATGAGACAGTGGAGAGCTGTCAAATGTCAGATTTTGCTCTCTCTCTTATCTATCTTATCATTAATGTGCTGAAGTGGCTGGATTTGTCAGGTTATTCTGTGGATTAGCCAAAAATCTCCTCCCACGTTTGCTTATTTTATTTAAAAACTGTTTCTCCGGAGTTTAGGGGAAATAGATCAGATCAGAACACAGAGGTTCTCGACCTGAGGGCTCCAAGAGGAACATGACAGGTCATAACTCTGACACTGCATCCGTGTGAGGAGTTGCTGCTTTTGCAAACCAACTTTAAAACCTGTGTCCTGAAACAAACCCCTATATCGTCTGGACATCAGAGACTGGGTCTGAGTCCGTCAGTCCAGCTCTCCTCGACAGGCAGCTTGGAGCTTTTCTAGTTTTAAAGGTAAACAGTGTAAATAAAACATGCCCCCCCTCCTGAGCTGACAAACAGGAGTCCAGACTTGTCTAACAGCCTGAAAACCAAGAGCATGTTAGAGGCTTTTGTCTTCCAAGGACACGGTTCATCAATACATTTCACAGTGTGCTTCATGAAGTGAGCGTGTCCTGAGAAGTCCTCGACTCATCCTCAGAGTCCTAACGAGCCTGTCTGCCGCGCTCACCATCAGTTCTCTCCTCTGTACTCACACTAGATACTGGTCCCTGATCTTGCGGAGCTGTATGAGGTCGGGCTTCAGACTGTTCATCTTCTTGTCCGTCTCGCGGTTGTCCATGGCTTGCGTCTTCAGGTCCTGCTCCAGCCGCACCTTGCTGTCGTGGATCTCTCCGAGCCGAGACTTGAGCTTCTCGTAGTTCATCATGATGCGCTCGATCTCCTTGTCGTTGCCCTCGCGGCGGAAGCGCTCGATGTAGTCCTTGCTGTAGCGCTCCTGCGTGTGGCACTGCTCCTCGAAGATCTTGATGGTCTCGTTGAAGGCTTCGATGGCCGTCCGCTTCATCTGGATCTCCTGAGGGAGGAGGGAGGAGGGAGGAGG
>JBBMOC010000807.1:0-19411 GCA_037975185.1 Centropyge bicolor
TTTGCTTCATTTTTGCTCTTCAGAAACCTATGGGTGACGTCACGGACACTACGTCCATATTTTATACAGTCTATGATCCAGACACATACGTTATTACATTCATTCTGGATTCTAATAAAGTTTGAGTAAAAAGTTGCAGGTTGCTATGAGAGTATGTTTTATGACCACTAGTCTCCGCTTCAAAACAATGTGAGCATGATAGAGAAATACGCCTGTCTGTCCGTAAATAGATAGATATATGGATAGATAGATACATAGAAAGATATACATGTACTTTATTTGGCCCAAAACTCCTTCTACATCAGCTCCCACATGCTCTATATAAATGTGTGTGAGAGGTTATGAGTAAAGAGCGGAGAGTCGTCTTTAGCGTTTGACAAATACAAGCAAAATAATTGATGACAGAAACACATTAAGAATCACATTGATTGGACAGACAACCCTCATGAGAAACCTCGGTAGTAGCAGTTTGATGATTCTGCAGCGAGCATTAAAAAGTCCACTGAGAGTGCTGCTTCTTTCATATACGCTACACAGACATTTATGGGCTTAATGGATGAATAATCTTTGTTTACATTCAGCTTTTTACAGCAGAGCGTCTCTAAGTTGACTTGATTCACTGGAGTCACATGATTTGAGTCAAGTGAGTCACATGTTTTTGTATTTTTGAGGTTTATGTTATTTGTAAATTAATTTAAAGCCAATGCATAGATGAGACAAGACATAGAGTTAAAACATGCTCACTCTCAAAATAACCTTGTTTACTTTCTATTGAATAAGAGTGCATTAATGTTTTTAACATGTCTTGATTAACTTTTCAGTGAAGGTGTCAGTAATGGTTTCTAAATTACAAAAGTTATGTTCAGTCAGCAATAGGTTTGGTTTTAAATATAAGTAAGTGTTTACTAAAACGCACAAGAAGCCTAATTCTCCTTCACAATGATTAACTACATGTTTACAGTCACAGGCAAACTCATTAAAACATGCTATAATTACGATCTGTGTATGATGGAGTTGCAGCATTAGAGGGTGTCAGAGGATTTTACAGCCTTGTGGAAATCCCTCCATCCTCATTTCTTGAGAAGAAATATGTCAAAAGGTTTCAGTTTGAATTAGAAAGGAAGAGTCTTAGAGGTAAGAGCTTCTAAGAATGGAGCAATAAAATTAAATGGCCCCATCAATTTAAGTTATAAAATATCCATTAATTAAAAGCGAACTTAGCGTTTTATTGCCAGGTGGTCGGCTGCAGTTTAACCAGCCAGTTCTCTGTCGGCAGTGGCTACAGGACGAGCATTGTCTGGACCGTATAATGACAACATGATTTGTGCCAAGTCAAAGTATCGTCTGGCACCGTACCTGCTTTATAACCGACTGTAAATTAAACACGTCCACTGCGGGAAAATGGCTGCTGAGTGGAATCTGAGTTGGATGAAGTTTTCAGATTTTTTTTTTTTCATATTTTTAATTGCAAGGCCTTCAGAAAATATTCAACATGCCAGTAACAGTATGTGATAAGCTCGCTCAAAGAATTTGTACATTAGGTGATTTTTAACTTCACTGGAAACAAAAACATTTATAATCCTGGTTTAATTTCCTGAATCAAAGTGCATTCATCACCAAAATTTAATTACAGCTGAACTCATGCCCATGAATCATTCATCTTCTTTTTTCTGCTGGGTGAATAATGTCTCAACTTGTTTTGGGGTTTGACATCCAATTAACTTGTGTTACATAAAATAAAGTAAAGACATTTTTCAGTTTGACATTTAAACACGTAAAGAACAAAATTTAAGCTCCCTTTATGTTCATGTCTGTAATGACCTGAACACTGACCGTTACATCTGGGTGGTAACTGTGGACACTTGTCAAAATCTCTATAAGTGATAGATATAATTAATTTAATTCATTTAGGATTGATGGAGCGTGAGTAATTCACAGATTAATTTTTTCCTCATCTACAGGCCACTTTAGGTTCCACTTGTACTTTTTTTTATTAGGTTCCACTTGTACTTTTTTTTATATAGTTTCTTATAGTTTTTTTATTTTGTATACTTTATACTTCTACCTGATTGTATGCTTGTGCTACTGTAACAACCGAATCTCTCCTATGGGGGATCAATAAAGAATTATCTTATCTTATCTTACAGAAATACAAGGTGCAATCCATGTACAGACACCACAACAGGAACTCTTTCAAAATAAAACAGGAAATAACAACTAAAAAAACAAAACCATGACAGCAAGCTTGTGCAAATAATCTAGAAATATGTCATAAAAATATCAACACATCAAGTCTTAGATGTGCCCCAGGATTGTACTTATGTCTGTGTTGTTGTTTCAAAGCGTTAAAGTTTGTTCTCTGCTACAAAGAGATTTCATCCACTGTTGTTGTTTTTTGACCAACAGGCAGCAGCAGCAGGTGTAATGGAATCATCCAGTTGGGATTATAGATATTGGAAAGCAAACCTCAGCTGTGATCATTTTAGAGTCTTGTCATAATCCTCTTCCACCTGGTGCAGAGACACAACTCCTCACACACCTTCTTTAGATAAACCCTCTCCCCCCGCTGTGATGAGGACGATATAACTCGTGGGTTTAATGACATCTCACAGTTTGATATCTCTGTGGACGGATGGAAAGACCTTCGTTCATGCTGATGGAGCAACGCCGCGGCTTTCGCAAACACCATAAATTCCTGACGAGCAGCTCAAGGTGTTTTGCCCTCAACTTTCTCTCGGCGGCGTGTCGGAGAGAGTGAGCACGGAGGGAAATAAGTAAAGCAGAAAGCAGCTGCGGAGTGAGCTATAAAGCAGAACTGTGACATCCCAATGGCCTGAAAATCATCCCGGCCTTAATGGCCCCTGCTAGAAATGATGAAACAACATCTGCTAACAACTGCAGCCGCACTACGTCTCAATAACCTAAACAAATATAAACTAACCTGTCTGGCCGGCCGTTATCTGCTCCCCCCTCTGCTCTTATCTCCTCCCTCCCTCCTCTCCCCTTTTGTTCATCTCATGTAATCGACCTTCCTCTTACATCCGTCCTCTCGCCATCACATTCTCCTCATGTCGTCTCTATTGCTTTTTGAGTGCCGTGCATCATCGGCTCCACTTTCCCAGCGGCCGGCTCCCGCTTGCCGTCTCGTCGGGAGCCGATTTGCATGGGGGCGAACTGGTACGCTGGAGTATCAGGAGTCAGCAGGGCTCTAATAAATTGAGAGTCTCTGAGTCGTAATCCTGCTCTTCCCTCCCCTCCTGTGCTGACGGAGTGGTCCGGAGAGGATGCAGTAACAGATTAAAGAGGCTCACAACTTGCTGCTGCAGTGTGTGTGTGTGTGTGTGTGTCCTGAAGTGAGAGGATCCTCTTAACGTCCTCCCGCCGGCACACACTGATCTACTGCTCTGGGTGAGAGTCAGCAGCATCATCAGGGTTCACTGCTGCACGGCCTCCAGGGGAAATAATTTGTGCCATTCGCTCAATACAGAAGTCTTTTTTTTCTAATTGCCTCTGTCATCATGTGAGAGCTATAAAGACAGCAGACCGTCCTCTCGGGAGAAAAATGACAGCCTTTATCATTTGTTCGGCTTAAATCGGCCTGCTTTATTTTCACTCAGCGCCACAGATGGTTGTAACAAGTGCTGGACTCAGAATGTGTGTTTGCACAATCAGGCATTAAACATTGGTTTCTTAAACATAAATGTGAACTTTGCCTTAACCTTTAAACAACCACATAATCTGCTGACCTTCACCAAATCGCTTCTCAACTTAACCAGAGCGTAATTATGGGGATGTCAGCTCCTATGACTCATTTTAATGACCTTTAGCTATTAGACTTGTTGAGTCACAAGCTCAAGTATATTTTGAGATTTATGTTTTTTATAGGGATGCACCGAAATGAAAATTCTTGGCCGAAACCGAAAATGAAGAAACCAAGGCCGAAAACCGAAAACCGAAAACCGAAACACCGAAATAAATTATTATGCCAATTATTACCATTGCATTCGTGGCTATGACTGTGTACTAACCTCACTAAAATCAAGGCATTGCAATTGCATAAATTAATATTAATGCTTCAAAGAATAAATCAATTGCAAAATTATGAAAATATTTATTTACACTGACATTAAAACTAGCTATTAGCTATCCGTGGGTCTTTCTCAGATATAATGAAATGCGTCCACATGTGCCGGGAGGGTTGCCAAACATCCCGAAAATACGGAATTGTGCTTTATTTGAAAATTAAATGTTGCGTCCTCTTTTGAACTAATACGGGACGCGATTTGTCCCGTATTTCATAAATGTCCCGTACACATGTCTGTCACAAACACATTTCAACACTAAATGTAACGATAATGAACTAAATAAAACACAGGAAAGATTAAGGCCAGCTAAATCTGTGTGCCGGGGACCATATGCCGGGGACCCCGAGATCTGCCAATCAAAAAGCGCTGTCACGGTTGCCTAGTTACAAACACTGGCGCCGCTACACGCGCATTTTAAAAATGGCTAGAGGCGGCAACCGCCCGTGGTGGGCGTGTTTTTTCTTCGTCATCACAACATCTTGTTTCAGCCGTGTTGTTTCGGTGACAAAAGTCTTTTGGCCGAAAACCGAAAATGCACTTTTGAGCCAGTTTCGGCCGAAAATTTTCGGTGGCCGAATTTTCGGTGCATCCCTAGTTTTTTATAATTCCTCTACAAAGTTGCTAAAACATGTGGATCTTCCGAGAAAACTACAGCTATAGCAAATAAACACAAGGATGAATAAAGATAGTTGTCGTGTGTTTGCCAGCAGTCTGAAAGGTGAAAGAACACTAAAGGGCAGATTTTGAATCGAGTGAAGTTCAGTATCTTTCTGGACATGAGCTAAAAAAGCATCAACCCTCCACCTCCTACAGTCGGACTGTTGTGTGTATGTAGCCTTCATAATTATATTATCAGCGCTTCCAGCGGATTCCAGCATGGTCTCACTCCAGTGAAAGGTAAAGTATGGTAAAAGGACTCCGGCTCAACTTTCGGTGTCTTCAGCATTTAAAAGTTTTAATTGCTTACTCCAACTGGATCGTTCCTCATTATCTCACCGGTGCGACAATCCTCCACCAACGCAGACTGTCCCGTTGAGTTTACACTGACATGATGGTGCACAAATGAAAAAAATCTTTTCTAGGTTCTGGGAAAGTTTACAAATGTTAATTATGTAGAGTTTGAAATTTCATGAAAATAATTGTTTTCTTGTTTTTCGAGATGTTCTGTCAAAGGTTGTACAGATATCTTTTTTATAATTGCTTCCAAAGAGAAAGTGCTTTTTGAGCTGTAAGCACGAGTATATGCACGGTAACAACTCTCTGAGTAAATACATGTGAGCAACACCCCTCAGTTTCTAACCATGGAGAAAGACGTGGAAGTTCGAACCCACCTTCCAGGCTTCGGAAGCTGTAAACTTTTTTCCTACTTTGGTCAAAACACCTCAAACTTGTCTGTATGATGTCATCCACTAAGGAGAAGCCAGCTTTGCATTTCCACACCAGATGAGATCTCAGTTTTAAACAAGCGGCAACCTCCGGCGCTGAAAAATGAAGCCAATGCGGAAGTGCAAAAAAAGCTGCAGTTCCTTGAATAACCGCTAGAGCAGGCTGCAGAAGGGAGTCAATTACATTTGAGCCCCATGTTAAAATGTCCGATTTTACGACAGAAAAAAACATATTTACAGCCTGGTTCAAAACATGGCTCTAGTCTCATAAGCTGTTTTTCTACTCCATGACAACTCTGGGGGGGGCGAATTTTTTTATAAGGCGTTCGTTTAAAATATACAGCATACATCATTATGCACAATTCATAGCTGTCAATCTAAGTGGCGCCACTTTGATTGACAACTAGCCACTGACGGTCTAAAGGGCGTCACCCCGGCCAATTCTAGTCACTGAGTTTGGGAAAGAGATCGTCGTGGGGTTAGCCGGCTAGCAACGATATTTAGCATTTAACCTAGCTGGTTAGTCGTAGATAGTTTGATTATTTCGAATAAAGCGGCTTTTTTCAGCCAATAGCGTTCATTCAGCCGGCCCATAGAACCCGCCTCAGCTCCGCCCTCGCTCCACCTCTTTGTCCATATTTGGAGTAACCGGAGGTAGGCTACCAAGATGGATACGCACTACGATTTGCTTCATTTTTGCTCTTCAGAAACCTATGGGTGACGTCACAGACACTACATCCATATTTTATACAGTCTATGGTTTTAAACCTGAAAACAGTTTGAATAAAGTCTGTTATAAATGATAGAATTCTGCATATTGTATATGAAAGTGTCGACGGCTTGAAAACATTTTTTTCTGTTGAATTTCCATCACACAGATTCGATTTCAGATATGAAGTTCACTCGTTCGACTTTGCCTCAAAGCCTGGATTAGTTCAGTGAACTTAAACAGATAAAGTACAAATATACAACAATCAAATGTTTTTCCGCTGTGGCTCCGATAGAAACTCTAACTGTACATGTGATCAAACCTTGTGTGGAGCTGTGGGGAGACAGATGTGACTTCTGAAGGACTCTGAACGTGTCCTTACCTCGGCGCTCTCTTTTTTTTTTTTTTTTTTAAATCAGCTTCACTCAGCTATTGTCTGATTGTCTGTCAGTCAATTAAAGAATGTGGAGCTTTGCCTTTCACACCAGCAGGCGAGAGGCTTTTCTCATAATGGATTATACAGTGTAATTCCCAGTGAATGTGTTTAAGGGAGGATCTTGAATAGCGAGCAGGAGAAAAGAAGTGGAACTGTTTTCACTTAGACCCTTTTCATATGCATCTGTGGGATCAGTGGAGCGGAGGCTTCGGTCGTCTCTGTGAAAGAAAAATGGACCTTTTCTCATTTTTACTGTATAGTCACTGTGTGTGTGTGTGTGTGTGATGATACTGTAATGGTTGCCTGAATGCAGAGAGGAAGCTTTTATTCACTTGTTGCCGATAAGCTGTGTGATCAGTGATGTTACGCCGTCAGTCCTCACCTCAGAAAATGACTGTGCACCTCTGGAAAGGGATTAGTGAGCGATATTGTTACGACACAGTTTGAAAGCCCATTTCATCTCTCTGCCGCACTTCACTCACTCGTACCTCTGTGGTTTATGTGCTGCAGTGTTCATTGCTTTTGTCCCCCAAAAGTGGAAGTCTGCAATCAGTTTGTCCACGGGGTGATTTAAAATGTTTGCTCGTTGTCATCGCCGCTCATGTGCAGAGGAAAAGTATTCACCTCCGTCAGGCTTCATTTCCTGTTTGGGTTGAAGGTAACATCCAGGCCATTTGTTTTAAAGGAAATAAAATGTGCCACTGAGTGAATCCGTGCTCTTAGAGGAGGTGAGCTGGATGGTGGATGGCGGCTTGTCGAAGGGCTGCCCGACATTGATGGGAGTTAGACTGATGCCGCTCGTCCTTCAGAGAGCATTAAAGCCTCCATCTGGTCACATGTGGCAGGTTCTGTAATGTAAACAGAGCTTTGTTTGCGTCTGGGGGAGATGAAAAGTCTCAGAGGCAGCGTTGTAATCATTTACACATCCCATCATAAAATCCTGAAGGCTTCATTGTCTCATCTCATTCAGGGAAGAACAGAGTCAGAACTGAGAATAGAAACAATTCAACATAATAATATGTCATTGGTAGTCGATATTCATAAAAAGTAAATGCCTCTCAACTTTTCATGAGGAATCTTTCTGCTCTAAAACACTTCAGGATTATCACCTAAACATGAACTGCAGGTTTGACTCATGTTCTTCAGGAAGCTGTAAATGTAAATGTTCCATCTGAGGCTACTTGACAACAAACTGCTTGATGATTAAGAAGAAAAATCAGTTTAACATTTTAACTCTGCAGCATCAGAAACTGGGGAGCGATGCAGCAAACAACAAAGAAAAAAACCACAAAGGCCTTTTTATATGTCAGTAAACCGAGAGCATGAAATCAACCTGTGAAATCACAACACATGTATGAGAGAACATACCTGGTTAAAGTTGTAGAACGTTGTCAATAGTCCCACATAGTCATCCATATATTTTGTTTTTAACAGACAGACAGACAGAGTACTTTATTAATCCCTTTGGGCGGTTCCCTCCGGGAAATTGACATCTCCATCGTTTCTCCTATATTGCACTGTTTAGAATACAAAATATAAAGTAGAATATAAAGTAGAAAAAATAAAAAATCTAAGAATAGACAAAATAAATTAGGCAGTAGAGATAACAGAAGTTTGAATGTGTATACCTGAGTGTGTACAAGGTACAATAGCAGCAGTGGTAATGCTAATACTATAGTGCATTATGGTAAATATAAACTAGTAATATGGTACTACAGTACTATAATAATAATTCAATATAAAATAATACAATATAGCATATAGTAGTAGTATAATATAATATAGCATATACATTGTATGACAATAAAAGAGACCATTGAGATTGATATGTCATAGTTATTATATTGATATATTAACATTAATATTTTGTGGTTAATAATGAAATAATGAAAGTGATCCTGTTTTCCTGACGTGTAGATTTTTATGTAAATAATTTGATGTTTATCTCACTCAACAAACCGTGCTGTGTCTGATTTGAGAAGTCAGCTGAGCTACAGCTTTGTATATGAAAGACGCCACCTGATTGGTTAGAATTAACTTGAAATGTATTTTATTGACAGTACATATTGCATAGTAAACAATAAAATTATATATTCTAGTAAATGTCTGATGCAGCAGATGTCACTCTGCCCGTGATGTTTTGTATTGTTCATGTCACTGGCCTGATGTGTTCAATGTTATAGCCTTGATATCAAAGCACCACCTCTGTGACTGAAGAGAGGTCTGGCTGAAGCCTGGTGTTCGCTGCGCCTCCCAAATGTTCTTTAAAAGGCCTCCATCCCTCATGGTGCTGCTGTGGGGATGCTCCCACTTGTAGATGTTTTATTCAGTCGTATTGTGCAGCTTCTTGTTTAATAAATTGGGGTTTTCACAGCCCTGTTGCTCGCTCTTTGTTCCCGCTTTGATAGCCTGTTAGAGCCTCATTGCTCATCCTGTTGTGACAAGCTGCTGTTGTTCTGTACACAAGTCTGTGATTCACCTTAATGGTCCACGAATGTACAGAGGGATTTGTTCCACACAAGTGGAGGTGAATAGCTATCAGCACTCGCTGGTGACAATGCTGCATGACTTTAAATCCTGCTCCCCCAGGATCAATGGAGAGAGAGAGCGATGCAGGGATAGACAGGAACCCTCAGAGGGACCGGTCTGCACACTAAGACGTGACGCCACACACACTCTCTGACAGAGATGTAGAGATAAAGTTTTTGTCATTTAATAAACTCCATGTCAGCCATTAGATCTGAGCAAGCTGTTTTTATTTTATTACCAGGTGCATGTAGGTGTGAAGTTTTTATGTCTGTCAGATGTGAACCCACACAATAAATATAAATACAGTATATATGTATATCCTGATATTATATTGTTAGATTCTGACATAATACTGTAATTGTTTCTCAAATATGTTTATTTACCTTTTATTTATTTTAAATTCTCAGGGAGATTCCAAAGTTTCCAAAGACACCAAATATGTCTGGCTTCATTTTTTATTTGTGTGTATTTGTGGCAGATGGCTGCCCATCACTGAGCCTGGTTCTGTCCGAGGTTTCTGCCTGTTAAAAGGAAGTTTTTCCTCGCCACTGTCGCATCATATGCTTGCTCATGATGGGAACTGTTGGGTCTCTATATGTTGTCGGGTCTCTCGACCTGCTCTGCATGTAAAGTGCCTTGAGATAACTGTTGTTGTGATTTGGCGCTGTACAAATAAAATTGAATTGAATTGAATTGTAAAACAATGCAATAAACAAATGTAGAATATTTACATTTGATGGAATAGTTCATACATCAGCATCAATAAAGTACAAAATACAGTGTATAAACAGCATGATATCGGCAGACTGTAGAAAATGATGATTTCAACAGACTTAAAGTAGCAAACATGGACTTTATGGCTACTTGAGTGACACAAACAAGCTGTCAACACAACACTGACATATTTTAATTGAGATGTTGAAACAGTTTGTTGCCAGTCATGGAACAACGTAATCATTCATTGGTAGCTGTGTTTGTGTCGACCTGGTGAATTTCAGTCCAATATTCACTCTGTTTTAGCTCAGTTTTTTTTGTCTCTACCAGCTCCTGAGGGAAATATCTGCCTGTTTAGCTGCTAAAAGCTCTGCTGTGTTCACCAGTTAGTCTCTAACTTTGCCTGTTTGGTGCTGAGCAGGTCGTGTACGGTTGGTTTTAGAGCTTTTTCACAGCTGCCCGATGTGACTGAAAACACTGCTACGAGAGGTGAGAGTGAACCACAATAGTAGAGTTGTGTGTTGCAGCTAAAAATGAGCTGAAACCTACTTTAATTTATCACTGCAGTGTCATTATCATTGTGACTATGAAATTTGAATTATATCCAGTTAAAGGTGAAACTGGATCTAAATCGTTTAAATGTTGAGGTATTATATTTAACAATAACCAGCCGAGATGACACTGTGAATCACTGACTGCAGTAGAAATTGATTAAGTTTAACTGAAGATAAAAGGACAGCATAATCATCTAAACAACACATACATGCAATGCAATTAGTATTTGCATATCTGCTGATATTCAGTATCTACATTAATCATTGTTGGCTGATTATTCGCTCTGTCTCTGTCACATTGAAGCTTTTTAGACGATCTTGAAACAGAATGCAAAAATTAAACAAGTGTATGATTAAAAAATGTGAAGCTTTTGCTCTGTAGTTCTTCTCTACTGCAATTGTTTGATATAAGGGAATCTCATTCAAGTATAGAAGTTCAGAGTTGCCGTTTCAAAGCCTCCTCAGCAGTTTGTTCTGTGTCTTCTCAAAAACATTTTCCGCAATAAAAGAACTTTGTCCAGCAGCATTGTCGTGAAAATAAAGCCCGTAAAACACAACCATCTAACTGTCTGCTTTTATATAAAAATCATCCTTTTGAATAATGAAGCCGGGCAGCTGGGTTTATAGCCACACATCAGACGTGTTCGGCTCCTTTCACCGCAGAGCTTGTTTAATGCTACACATTTAATATATGTGATAAAACAGTGTATTGTTGCAGAGGGCCTGGGTGTGGTGTGTGTGTGTGTGTGATGGATCGGGAGCAGGGTGGCTGTAGAATCTCATCGACCTCTGGAGAAGAGAAGATGCTGACTGTTGAAAGTCAGCCCTCTCCTCTCCACTTTAACATCCCTTTGCTCACGTCTGAAGGGAAAACGGTTGAAATGCAGGAGATGATCCTTAAGGGTGTGTGACAGCAGTCAGGTCAGACGTGTGTGTGTGTGTGTGTGTGTGTTGAGAGTTGAGGGATGGGTGGATTTGAACAGTGGATGGATGCTGTGCTGTGAGAAGTATTAAATACCCTCAGAGGCGTGAGAATTTTCACAGGCTGCCTCAGTGATAGATGGTTCCTATTAAAGTTGGGGAGGCAATTAAAAAAGAGACAAGGAGAGCCAATCCCTCTCATCTGTAATCACTCTCCCTCTCTACAGTGATGCTGCAGCACGAGTGAGAGATGCACTGTTTAATTTTGTATTTAGAGAGAGTTTTGTCACCTGCCCTGCTCTCACATTCACTCAATTTAGTCATTAATCACTTCCTGATCAGTTTCCTGCAAAACTCCTCACCAACGTCTTTCAAACATCGTACGTCTGTTACTATCTCTTTTTGCACATTTCTTCTTCTGCTGCTTCAAAAGCGCAGCAGTGCTTCTGTCCAGCTGTTCTCTACAGCAGCAGAACTTTTATCAGCAGTATAAGTCGGGCGTCCTGCCGAGCCCTGCTCCCACTTAAGGGATTACCTGGACCCCCTGCATCTCCGCCTCTGGTTTGACAAGTATTTCTGTTTGGTCACTTCATCTCCTCGTGCTTCCTCAGCCAGGTCTGTTCTGTTCGAATGGTGCAGACGCTCAGCACACAGGAGGGGAAATGGGGACTGTTACCTTGGGAACAACACAAGCTAATAATCTCGGTGTAAAATCTGACTCTGCAGGCTGAGGACAGACATTTAAAGGCAGACCCATTTTCACACGTCCTCCTTAAAGTGGCCCAATGTGCTGCAACAAGGTGCTGAGGCTTCTTCATCCAGCTATTACCAGCTCCGAGCCGACATAACCATTCCTCAGCACCGTTAGTGGAGAGTGTGGAGGAGCTTGTTTCCTGCAGTGTGTTGGAGCAGAAAATGGCCACAGCACTAATGTCAGAAGACACTATAACAGTTTCATCAAATATTACAGAAACACTGGCTCTAACTACAAATCTGATGAATATATGTCATAACATCTCCGTCAACCTCAGATGTACTTTGTGTATCGTGCTAATTAGCAAACATGCTCAACGTCAGCATGTTTGTTGTTTTTTTTTTAAATATAAACATCTAATATAGTGTTTGTTATTGATTAGGATCATTTAAATTTGGGTTTTAAAATAATTTTGACCAGGTTGAAAAATAAACTTCCAAATGCCCCCTGGTGGACACACTTAGTATTGTGAGCACTTGTTTCTTATTGGCCGACACATACGCTGATATCAGTGTGTATGTTCTGCACCAGTATTGGCTGTTGGCTTCATGGTAATTAATTAGAGCTGCATGTTGCAATGGAAACCAAACAGTTTTCACCACGTCGTAGAAGTCAAGGCTCCTCCAACTCGATGCAGATTGTCCTGGGTGAAGTTAGATATTAGAGTTTGGTCAGAGTTTGATGCTTTTGTTAAGCTGTGACTCAAACAAACACAATGAAATCAGACCAAACAGGCACTTAAATATTTAATGTGCACATAAACCTAAATAGAAGATAAATAGGAAAAAGCCTAATTAGTGTTTGTCCTGATTACATAATTTCATTGGTGTGTTTGTGCTGTTTCTCTTTTCTTTTGAATCTTTTTCTTTTTGTTAGATCTTTTCATTTACTGGAGGTGAAAGCTGGTTGATTTTTGTAAAAACGTTGCTTGAGTTTGGTGGACTAGTTCACACTTTACCATTCCTGTTACCTGCTGTCTTACATCTTCTCCTCAGCTTCATTTTCTATTCTTTTTATTCAAGGCTGCTTCTGTCTTGCGTAAATTGAGAGCACTGACTCTTCAACTCCGGGTCTCTCTCTATTAACTGCAGTTCTATAACTGTAACTCAATTCATGGCCTGTATTGTGCTTTCACAATGATAATAATTTAGGAATCCATTAAGTAAGCTGTTACATTGGTGGCATGAAACTGTGAAAGAGCTCAGGTATTTTAACTTGGGAGATTAAAAAAAGCTGCAGAAGCTTAAAACATTTCTCCTGTTAAATCAGTTAATGTGACGAGTAAAAGAAAACCAAGGGTGAAGACAGACTTAATACAGACTTCTTCCTTTGGTGCCTGTTTCTTCAATGTATTTTAACTGAATCTATGAAACATACAGTTAATTATGTAACATCATCTTGACTCAAAGTTATGCTCTTCAGATGTGTTTCTTGTGTTGCATGCTGTTGCCTTCACTGAATCATTCAATAGATCTGATTGTCTTCGATCTTGCGGTGCAGTTTTTCTGTGTTCCCATTGATTTCTCCCCCTTTGCTTTTACAAGTGATCAAAATTAGGCATCCTGTGGGGGCAGATGTGTAGGGAAACCTCCCAGCATGCACCTCTGCAGTGGACGAATTAGACTCGTGTTATGTGTGATATCAGTGTTGTGTTCTACTTTGTCTCTACACAATTAGTCAAACGAGCAAATATGTTTAGACCATTGATTGAAATTGATTTGTTTTCTTTTGTGTTTGATTCATTTGTGATTATTACTGACACACGAACAGATAAAGTAAATCTACAAGGCTTTTTTTATGTCGGCACATGTGTTTCAGATATGAGCTGAATGATTTGTAGGGCTGAAGCTAATGATTGCTTTGTTGTCTAATCTATATAGAAAATTGTAAAAAATAAATAAATAAATAAATAAAAAAAGCCACAGAACAGTCACAGGTGACATCTTGTTTTATCTGACTAACCAAAGATATTGAATCTGCAGTTATATAAAACGCAAACTAACTGATGAACTGACTCATTTCTGTGTGCGCTAGCGTAGCTGTGGTTCCCAAATATTTAATAAAAAGCTCTGGAAGATGATGTCATCTTATTCTCCATGTTCTGTTATTACATGTGTTTAAATTTGGCACATTCTAAATATGTCTCTCTTTCTGTCTCTTTCTCCCTGGTGGATGAACTGTCTTCGATGCCCTTCCTCCTGCTGGGTCACCTTCTCCATCGCCCCCCCCTCCTCCACCCGATCCTGGCTTTCCTCGGGGCTGCACCACCTCCTCCCCCCCTGGCTCTTTTTGGCTGGCTGTCTTAGGTAAGTGTTCTGTTTTAAAGTATTACTCACAGCCTGGCTCTTCTGGCTGTGGAGCTGTGTGGGATGCTCTTCCAGCAGCACTGTCCCTCTCATAGTGGAGGTCGGGTAAAGATTTAGGACTGAACCAGACTGGACCGGACTGGACTAGACAGTTAGCCCAGAGCAGTTTAAGACTCCTCATTCAGAGCAACAAGCTGGTAGAGAGACACTGCATCGACTCAGGCGACGATTTAGGCTACAAGGTTACAAATCACTGGTTCATTCATGTATGAGAAAAGAATGAGTTTTTACATGTTTTATTCCAGAACACCAGAACATAAATGAGATGTAATCTGGTATGACAACAGGGTGTAATCATGTCATTTTCTGTGAGAGACAGAAAAATGGAACAACATAATAATCCCCCCCCCCACGACCTGGCAGGCCAGGATATTTTATGGAAGCGAACGTGCTCGACCAGCCAGGCAGCTGTTACACATTGTGGCTGCTGCAAAAAAGGACAGACCTTTTGTGAGACTTGCAATCTGCCCCATTGATAGAGAAGCGAAAAGAGAAGATTGATAGAAAAGTGAAAAATGTGCGAGAGAGACGGGAGCAGGTCGGGAGGAATATGATGTGAGTGACCTTTCCTGCAGACTGACGGTGGCTGAAGACACGATGATGTTCCTGCAGGTTTTAAGCTNGGCGCTTGGGATCGATACTGAGCTCTCATCCTGAGCTCCTCCAGCTCCTGCTCTACCAGACTGCTCCACTAGATGGTATAGCCTAGTCAAGAGTGAAACGGCAGCTGCTGGAGGAGAGGAGGGAGATTTTCTCTGAGTGTGTGTGTGTGTGTTGAGTGTGTGTGTGCGCTTCTGTATGTCTTAGGGTTTCATCAGATTAAGCAGCTCTTTATTCCGGAGACGGAGAGTAAACATTTGCTTTTGTCAATCCTCCCCTGTGATCCCTCTCATTGTCGCAGCTTAGGGGTGAATTTGGTGCAAAGTCAACTGTGGTGCACATGTAGCTGTGGGGGTGTTAGCGGTTTTCTCTCTGTGTGTGAGCCTGTCAGTGTAGATATCCACCTATTAACACCTGCCAGTCGCCTCTGTGCCGCCCGTGTTTGCTGACACACGCCGTACCGAGGCTACGCTCCTGAAACCGCCTCTGACAGTGATTGTCAGGTACGAGGAACCAGGCGTGTTGTTCCGAGCACAGCGGAGGGATAACAAGAGCTGACAGGGCCTTGACTGGTTAACTGCATCAAAATAATTGGGAATGTGTCACTTTCAAAGCGGGCAGGTAGCTGGGATTAGTCGAGCAGTCGCACAGCCGGGCGATCAAATCAACACTTGTTTATTCATAGTGAGGCAGCTCTATTAATTGTACTGTGGTATCATCAACGCAGGCAGAAATGTTTGAAGCGATTGCCCTTATTTTCCAGCTCACGTGGCATAAAACAGCCACCGTTTGTAAAGCTGAAATTGGTTCAGGGCCCAATTTGCCTCAAGAGCTGACCTGCTGTTGACTTCTGCTGTTTTTGGCTAATGTTTTAAATTACCGTCTGGGTTTAGCCTTTTCCCATACTAACAGAGTGTACGAGTGCAAAGTCCCAAAAAGAATAAAAAAAAATACTCTGACAGCAGCTCAAATTGGCTTCGGGAAAACTTATTTTATGGCAGAGTCGAGTTCTGGCATTAAAAATTCTCACAGTATTACTCAACGTGTTCCAGACAGGAAGTTAGAGAGTTTCAAGGTTGCTAATTTGCACAAAACCCTAAACAGAGTTCCAGGCTGTGTTGTTCAGTCTAATCAGTGTTCGTGCTCACAGTCAGAGTCAGAGATAATTATAACACCAAGTACTTGTACTAGTACTTCTCATCACCTGCGAAAGGTCACTTACTCTAATGGAGCCGACGGCTGGAGTCTCGATATTCTTAGCCGATGTGTCTGCAGAGAAAAAATAATGAAACGATTCAAAGGATGCTAAAGAGAGGTTGGAGTAGTTTTTTGATAGTATCATCATTATACAGCCTAATGTACACTGAGCACTTTTTTAAGTAGACCTTTTAAAACAATGTTCTGTAGAGTGAGCTGGCAAACCTCTTCCTCCTTCCATCTGCAGTCAGTTCATTATTTTTCATTTGTTGCACTAGTCAGTGTTTTTTTAATAACTATGGGTCAGATGACTGTGTGTAATGTGAAATATATCCTTTGTTGTCAAATTGCAGCAACTTTAAAAACCATTTTACCTTCTTTCAGGTCATTGTTTTGGTTTTACAGCCACGACTTTTCTGTCTGGATTCAATTTAAATCCACTATATATATGCACCAAACAGAAGAAACTGCCAACTAACTTGTGAACATAGTGCAGCTTTTAGCAGCTAAAGAGCTGGATATATTTCTCAGGACTTGTCAGAGATCAACACTGAGCCAAAAGGAGAGTGAATATTGGACTAAGAGTCATGAGCTGGTCAGAAGAGCGACTACAGATGAATATTAATTTTGCTCAGAATCTGCTGGATTCTACGTCGCTGTTTTCCAACATGTTTGCTATTCAGGGGTGATGATGTGTCAGACTGATGTGTGCTGCTTGTTCTCTGCTTCCCAAGAGGCCGAAGGCAAGAACAAAAGTCGAGTAATACTGTTCTATATAGACTCTGTTTTTCATAATACTCCTCAGAAAGTTAGTTCGTACGACTCGTGTGACAGATGTTATTTTAACCTGCCACTGATTTGCATTTCCATAGTGATAGTCTGAGCAGAAGTGTTTATTTATAACTGTTTTTCAGGATTGTTTCATTGTCAGCAGATGTAATCAGGATTTTAGAAATCTTGTCACGAGTCTCTCCAGTAAACTCAAACAATACTACAGTTATTTTCTGTAGATTACTTATGTAATCTGTCACTAAGTTCTGGATCTCAACATAAAGGTTTAAAAAGTTCTTGGGGTGAAATGCTGAAACTTTCATTTACACATATTATTTTATTTTTTCATCTCATTTTAACTACATTGATAAGCAAATATCAAAATGAGCTTTCATCTGTTACAAGTTTTTTTGTTTTCAAGGTTTATATTTACCTCATTTCCAGTCACTTTCTATCATGCAGCCATCACAACATCCAGCAACTGAATCTTACTTTGGATACTTTCTCCATTTTGTTCAGTCCTAGTTTTGTTAATCTGATTTGTGGATTTGGAAAAAACCCACACATCGTTTACCTCAGGGCTTCCTGTAGGAGGCGCTGTGGGAGTTTGAGGTGATGCGGTCATTGCTGTGAGCGAATCAGTCCAGACAACAGAGAGAACGAGAGCTGCACTCATATTCTTCCATGTAAAGAAACATCAGACACATGACACACTGATGCATTCGATAAGTGTGAGTTGTTAGTTAAAATATCCATTCTTATGTTCAGGATACATTTCTGAAAAGAAAATAGTACAAACCTCTGCAGCTATGTTTCTAACTCTGATTGTACATATGAATTATTCAGAAATGTTTACCATGAATTTACTTTTTAATGAAGAGCATCTGTGTTTGCTCAGTCGAACCAGCCTCAAAGTGAACTAGCCGACCTCCAGGAAAGAGGGATAATGGATCTCACATTCAGCAGGACACGACACCACTGGTCGACGGGACCTGACTGGGTGGTTTTAAAGTGTTATTCTCAACATTCATAAGGACATCTGCTCTGCACTGCGGCAGCTGGAGTTAGCTTAGCTTAGCAGACAGACAGCAGCCTAATTAAGTTTTAAATATTAATATGCTTAAAAGTTTAGAGTCTAACAACTATTAATTGTCCACCAGCTGTTTGTGTCATTTGAATTCTTGAAGCTCAATGCTAAGTCCTAGGCTGAAACGGATGTTACACAATGAGCTTAATTGTTTCATCAAAGGCAGACTTGCCACTCGGTTGATTCTTCCGAACTGCACAGAGACGGTCTGCTGGCTTTTATGGAATAAGTATGAGAGGTTGTAAGGCAACAAATCTGCACTGTTTCATATCAGGTTTGGACGTCTTCAAACCAGAGCTCTTCAAACTGTGAGCTGTGCCTCACCGGGGGGGCACAGAGGGTTGAAGGGGGCTGCAGAGGGAAGGAAGTGAGGCGAATATACTGTGTGATGTGAAAGGGACAGGTGCACGCCAGCGTTCAGAACACAACAGGAAGTAGGTGTTTGTAGTTTTGGCCCATTGATTTGGCTGCTCACCAGCACGTCAGCAGCAGCGGCGCCTGTGACGCATGCAGGAATTTAAAGCACTTCTAAACCCTTAATGCCTGATTGCTGCAATTTGTTTAAAAATGGTTCTTCAAAGAGTCATGACTCTGTCAAATCCGAGCACACAGGCGATAGACATATTTTTAGAACAGACTAGGACCCTGTCTTCAATGTCTGTCACGAACAAATGTCCATAAATCATAGAAAATGACTCACCATATAACTCAAGAACTTGTCTGAGTATCAAACTGTTTTTTCCTGTACATCCATGAGTGCATTGCAAACAGGAACTGCTAATAGCTAATTCTGCATCCTTGGTGCCACTTCACTGAACTGTGAACAAATATAAGGTAAAAACCAAGCGGCAACCTCCGCCGCTGAAAAATGAAGCCAATGCGGAAGTGCAAAAAAGCTGCAGTTCCTCGAAAAACCACTAGAGCAGGCTGCAGAAGGGAGTCAATTACATTTGAGCCCCATGTTAAAATGTCCGATTTTACGACTAGCCACCAGATTGACAACTAGCCACTGACAGTCTAAAGGGCGTCACCCCGGCTAATTCTAGTCACTGAGTTTGGGAAAGAGATCGTCGTGGGGTTAGCCGGCTAGCAACGATATTTAGCATTTAACCTAGCTGGTTAGCCGTAGCTAGTTTGATTATTTCGAATAAAGCGGCTTTTTTCAGCGGCTTTTTTCAGCCAATAGCGTTCATTCGACCCGCCTCAGCTCCACCCTCGCTCCACCTCTTTGTCCATATTTGGAGTAACCGGAGGTAGGCTACCAAGATGGCTACGCACTACGATTTGCTTCATTTTTGCTCTT